>JAYMSP010003640.1:0-19036 GCA_036897095.1 Plantago elongata
TTTGTAATTATGTTTGTTCTTTTGATAGGTATTAGAATGGTTATCTTCAATATTTGTGAGATCTTTCTCCTCTTGAATAGAACATTAAAAGGTTAATATATAAATTTTTTAAATATATTAACTCACAAATGGCATATTAGTAATTTCATAGTGTGCATGAAAATATAATAAACAAATTTATAAGTATTTTTCAGAAAATACTTATCTCAACTTAGTTATAATTCAATTACAAATGAACCCACGCGTCATCAAATCCATTACAAATAGGTCCGCATGAATCTAATTAATCATAAGCAATTAATGACATGGAAGTCCATGTCATGTCACATAAGAAGCCACATCAGCGGATTATGCCACATACTCGCCGGAGTTAACGCCGGATGAGAAATTGGGTTTATCTGTAATACTTCAAACAACATAGGTAATATGTAATTGGCACAAACAATAAGGGGTGCATATGTAATTGCCCCTTCCGAATATTACCTTCCTCCAAGCGAATGCTAGATCAAATCATAGTTGATTTTGGAGAAATATAATTAAACTTCAAGAAGTTTTTAGAAAAGGGCTGCTAAATATTATTGGAAGTGGTGAACAAACTCACTTTTGGCTTGATCCATGGATTCCCGATAAAATTCTTGCGGATTACACGAATCAAGTTACTATGGATATAAAAGTCAATGACTTCCTCCAAGATAAAACTTGGAATTGTCATAAACTCAGGGAACATCTACCTTTAGAAATTATTTTTGAAATCATTGGCAAACCAGTTCAAGACCAAACAAATGATTCTTTAATTTGGCAATAGTCGGATTTTGGAAACTTCTTGGTTAAAAAAGCTTGATATTTTCTCCTAAATTTGTTAGATCCTCCTACATTATCACACCTTCCTTGGAATAAACTTTGGGATTTAAGAGTACAACCTAGAATAATTTTTTTTATCTGGCTTGTGACACTTAATCGACTACCTACAGCTGATAGACTCTTCAAACAAAAATGTTCTGCCCTCTGACATTTGCTCTTTGTGCAAACAACAGTCGGAAACAACCCATTATTTTTTCAATGTCCAGTCACCACTAAGCTTACTCAATGGTTGAATATAGGTCATTTATCTCAAAAAACTTTCCTGAAAGTGATTTTTAACATGCCTCAATATTTTGAATTACAACTGAAAATTATAACTTCGTGTTGGATAATTTGGAAAATGATAAATAACAAGATTTTTAGAAATGAGGATATTAATGAGTATTGCTTCCATACTCAAATGATTAATATACTAAAAGAACAAAAACTTTATTGTCCAACAAAAATAGAAAAACATCAAAAGGCTCATATATGTAAATGGAAACCGGACCCGGACCATAATACCTTGAATATTGATGGATCATGCCTACCAAATGGTAATGCGGGTACAGGAGTAATTGTAAGGGATCAAAAGGGATTTTTGTAAAAGCAAGCTGCCATTTTATCGAAAACACGAATCATAACACAACTGAACTCATGGCTCTTAAAATTGGTTTAAATCTTTGTAGAACAGAAAATATTAATAGAATTTGTATCCAAATGGACTCTAAATTTATCATTGCATGTCTTAACAGGCAGATGGCAGCAGCACCACACCAGCACCTTATACTTGGGGACATAAGGAAATCGATGATGCAATTGGAGCTCGTAAAAGTATCTTTTGTCTATCAGAAAGAGAATGAAGTTGTTGATCATTTAGCAAAAGAAGGAAGTAAACGCACTTTTGGAAGCAATGAAGGCACCTATTGTAATAACTAAGCTTGCTTTAACTTTATTTGGTCGTGGTTTAGTAATGTAGTAACTAAGGATACTTTTACTACTATTAGACTCGTATAATGTTTAATGCAATTTCCATTCCTAAAGAAGAAAAAACAGCTAGACTCTAGAGACTACAAATCTATTTGTAAAGAAAATGGACAACAAATTTATATAGTTGAGCAATATAGCTAATAATAGTCATCAGTCATCACCCTTTTATATTTTTTAAATTGTCAAAATTTTAATATCGCTTCCAATCGTCAAAATTTAATAAGCCGATTTAAATTTTGCTCTCCATTCCCTTGGTGTTGGTCCCATCACATTTATAAAAGTCTAGATTTCGAGGTACCGACTTACACCAAAGCCACGTCCAATTCAATCGTGGAAGATGGTCGGGACACAATAGTATATTATTGGATTAAATGAATCATTGATTGTGTTGAGTGGCAAAGATTATGGCGTCGGTTTTCACTAGTCCCTCAGATAATTAGTTGTCACATCTCAACCTTATTATGCAAAAGGCCTCATTAATTATAGTGCATGTTTGCTTAAAGCGCTACTACTATATAGTATTTCGTGGTTTGCACCAATAAACTAATTCCGCTGTGGCCATTTATAAAGTGATTATTTATAGTTATACATCTAAGTGGCAATGTAGGTAGGTGAATTTAATATGGTGGGAGTACTGAATTGATATTTAAAAGGATTATTGACGTATTAATATATATGATTATTACTTTAAAGTTTACAATTCTCTAAAAGTTCGAGTTTTAGATGAGATGAAATTCTATCATGATATCAGAATCTCAGACTTATGTTCAACTTGGATTTGAATCTACACGAAGATAATTTCTGCCACATATTAAATTTCTACACGAATGGTCTCCCCAAAGAGGTTGAAATCGATCACGAGTGTTGGGGAGGGTTGGAATATATATTAATATATATATATATATATATATATATATATATGTGTGTGTGTGTGTGTGTGTGTGTGTGTGTGTGTGTGTGACTAGATTTCATAAAAAAGTTTAAGCTTTTAAATAAATTGTAATTCTATCAAAAAGATCGGTGGGCAGTAGCGAGGTAGAAGAATGGTACTATCAGCTAAAATATTAATTTATAGTAGTTGATATACATTTTTAAAATTCGACCATAGTAATATGTGAACTCAAATTTATTTATATTTATTAATCTTTTAATAACTTGAACTCATAGTTGTTTTCAATACAACTAGCTTGCTAGGTTGATTTCGTACCTTGCCTATGCCTCTCAAATAAATACTATTTAACTTTTATGAAAAGTGTTTAGTTTGAAACCGAAATTAAAATTATATATTTAATCTCAACATTTGCATGTATTATCAAACATGCAATTGTATTGACAATTGGTTAGTAGTTAGTAAGTGAATGAAATCTGAATGAGACAAACACATATACAATATCCTGAAACTGGGTTAGTAGGATTAATGACATAAAAATGGATTAATTTGTAATTGGTATAGAATTTGAGTGATATTTTTAATTGAAATTGAATTTTTTTATATAAAATGTTCGATTTGAGTCGGATGATGCGGTATAAGCCTAAATATAGCAGCAGTTTTGCAGAAATCCCAAAATATTGAAATAGCACCATCACTCAATCTCAGCGATATTATTAAACGCCTAAAGATAAGGACAGAAGAACCCGAAACCGCATCAGCAAAAGCGCCATTATTCTTAAGTTGGCGACACATCACTATTTGACACATTTCTCATTCTCATTTCTATTCATCTTCCTCATCCTCACAACTCTGTTATACAATTTATCATCATAATCAAAACACAGAATCGAAACACGGAATAGAATAAAATACTTCCAAAATCAATTTAGACAAAAAAGCAGGAAGCTCCACTTGCAAACAGGTGAAGTTTGATGGCGGTGGAGCACACCTGCTGCCAAAGCGACTTCTTCATTTACATTGCTGTCATAGTTTTTCTAGTCTTGTTTGCGGGCCTAATGTCCGGGCTCACTTTGGGCCTCATGTCACTGAGCCTTGTCGATCTGGAAGTGCTTGCCAAGTCTGGCACACCTAAGGATAAACTACATGCTGGTAATTTGTTTGCTCTGTGTTTGTGGTTTGGTTGGTGTTCATTTCTTGTGCTCTAGGGTTTATTGTTTCTTGCTGAATTTAGTTCGTCAAGGTGCTTTGTATTTAATTTGGTGGAGTTATTTGGTTGATTTGTTCATGGGAATGTCATGTTTATTGGTCTTAGGAATTGAGAATTCCACGAAATTGGCGGGTGTTTGTGGTGTGTAAGTGTGTAATGAGACGGTAATTGTATGGTTTTCTAGCTGAGAATCCAAGTAGCTGATACATTTTTAGGAAATTCTACGGAACTTCATGGATCGGCAAGTGATCCTAGTATTGTACTAGGATGTAATAGTTATTAGCTAGTTGAAAGAATATGGTAGATTATTGGTTTTAGGAATGTTGAAGTTGATTGAATTATGTGAAACTAGCAAGTGTTTGGGGTGTACAACTGTGTAACAGTTGGAAATACTGAAATAGGATGGTAGTTATATCATATGGTTTCCTGGATGAGAACAGTAATAGCTGAAGAGTTATGTTATTGAATGGTTCTACGAAATTCGACTGAATGACACGGATACATGTATAAGTGATTGTAGGGTGTAATAGCTACTTGGAAGAAGATGGTAGTTTACTGGTTTTAGGAATCTCGAATTTGATCAAATCATGCAAAATTAGCAAGTGCCTTTGTGGTGTAACAGTTGGAAATGAGATGGTCGTATATGGTTCCTTAGCTGAGAATCGTAATGGACTAATAGCTGAAGAATTGTGTTATTAAATGGTTTAGGAAATTCTACTTAATTAACGGATTCGTAAGTTATTGTGGGATACAATAGTTACTTGGGAGAAGATGGTAGTTTATATGCTTTTCTGTATCTGAGTAGCTGAGATTGTAATATAGCCATACTAGTTCCTTTTTTATTTGTGTGTTTACTTATTGTGGATTCTTGTAATCTGAGATTTTAATGTCCACAATCCGTAATAATTTCAATTTCCTTGCTACAGCCAAGATTCTACCAGTTGTTAAGAAACAACATTTATTGTTGTGTACGTTGCTTATCTGCAATGCTGCTGCAATGGAGGTATTCTCAGACCTTAGTTATTGAACGGATGATTGTGTTTAATAGCGTTGGTCAATCTATATCGGATCCTAATATATAGTATTGTCTTGGCTTTCAGGCACTTCCTATTTTTCTGGATGGTTTGGTGACGGCTTGGGGTGCTATTCTGATTTCCGTGACTTTAATACTTCTGTTTGGGGAGGTAAGGTGTCTTTTGGAGCTGATTTTTCTGATAACAGCGTGTGTTTAGTTGACGGGCAAGAAACACTTTATCTGGACCAATGAAAGGTTTAAAGATGGCTCAAAGTTAAAGTAAAAAAAGTAACCTTGCATTGGCTTTGGTGATACTCCCCATGTTTATTTACTGCAAACGAGTAATTCAAGCAACATTAGGATGATGATTGTTGTTATATTACAATATGTGGCTTTGTGTTTGAAAGAACGGATTTAAATTGTTCTTATATGGTAAGTGGCAATGTTTAACATTGAGTGTTTCAAGACAAATGGCTGGATTGGGTTTCCAAAAGTTACTTGTGAAGAGTTTAGAACAGTTTCAAAATTGTAAAACATTTAAGAAAAAACAAAAGCTGGTTAAATTGAGGACATTAAGTTATCGTTCACTTGCTACATCTCTTCAAGCACATGGCTATTATCGAAGTGTTACAATAGATGGATTTATTTCCAGTCACTAACTCATACCTATATGTTATCAGATAATTCCACAATCTGTTTGCACTAGATATGGACTTGCCATTGGCGCTACAGTGGCTCCATTTGTCCGTGTCCTTGTGTGCATTTGTTTTCCAGTTGCTTATCCCATAAGCAAGGTACACTATTTCAAATAGTTATTACTCTTATTTGTGTGTTTCGCTAATTCTAACATTATGTTAATGTAATTTGCAAATTTCTAGTTGTTGGACTACTTGCTTGGTCATGGACATAGAGCTTTGTTTCGACGTGCTGAATTAAAGACGCTTGTTAATTTACATGGGAATGAGGTACTAAAGAATTAATCGTATGCAGCTTCGTGTGGTTTTTACTACTCATTCTTGCTTTGTTAATTCAAATATTATTTTCGTTTGGTCCAAACATCTTGTATCGAACTTTGCTAATCCACTGCTTAACTCACTGGTTGGCTGATGCTATGCAGGCTGGTAAGGGTGGTGAACTTACACATGACGAGACAACTATTATTGCTGGGGCACTTGAGCTCAGCGAAAAAACTGCCAGTGATGCAATGACGCCAATTCATGAAACCTTTGCCATTGATATAAATGCAAAACTCGACAGGTGATTTATAATATATAGGCTCTCAGAAACTCTATCCTCTGAGTTTCACAGCGCAATTTCAATATGATTTTTGGTATTGTATAGGTCCTTGATGAATCTGATTTTGGAGAGAGGGCATAGCAGAGTTCCAGTGTACTATGAGCAACCTACAAACATCATTGGACTTGTCCTGGTAATTATTTTAATCATCTGTGTAGTTCCGGTGGTATTAACATACTGAGGGTAGATAAACCTCAGGAAAGTGCAATGATATGTTTGTCATGATTCTGTTCTTTTGATTTATCCGTTGATGCAGTATGGGAAAACTGATTCGCCTTAGAACTGCTTTACCAACCAGTAGACTAATATCCATGGCCGTTAATATGTTTTCTTAAGTGTTTCTTGCATGATAACCAAATATGATTTTATTATCTTCTTGCTGTAGGTAAAAAATTTGTTAACTGTTCACCCGGAGGATGAAGTTCCTGTGAAGAGTGTTACTATTCGCAGAATCCCTAGGTATCAGGTTATCAAAGTTTGCATTAAAAGCGCATAGAATAGATGAAACAGTTAGATTATGCCATTTGATCCTATAGCATGTTTGATCCAGATGATTTTTGTGTTGCTCAATTTATGTATTCCTATTCAGTCCTAACCATCTGTTGGAAAATTATGTGTTAAATTATGGTTGTAGAAGTGTGCGCCTAATACCTTTAGTGACTCTCTTTATGGTGTTTGTTTTGTTAGGGTTCTAGAAAACTTGCCATTGTATGATATCTTGAACGAATTCCAAAAGGGTCACAGCCACATGGCTGTAGTTGTAAGACATTGTACGAAGATATCGACCCCTCCTCTTGGCCAGGCAGCCTTAGAAAGTATGTTCCTTGTTCCAACAGCTTTCCTACATATCTAGACCGATGTCACAGTTCTAATTTGCTACTCTTTCTATTCCTGGCAGATTCAGCAAAGGATGTGAAAATTAACATTGATGACGAAAAGCCTACTTCAGATAAGACCTCAAAAACTGTGAGACCACTCCAAAAGTGGAAGAGTTTTCCAAACAATGGAAACAATTCCTTCAAGGGAAATAGAAGCAAGAAGTGGACCAAAAATATGTACTCGGACATTCTGGAAATAGATGGAAATCCACTGCCAACGCTCCCTGAAGAAGAGGAGGCAGTAGGAATTATAACCATGGAGGATGTCATTGAAGAACTGCTCCAGGTGACATACGAATATATTCATCTTAAAATCTTTGTAAACGTCAGTAAGATTCAAGCTCACCCACTCAGGCATTGTACTTATTTTATTTTATTTGATCCTTGCAGGAAGAGATATTTGATGAAACAGATCATCATGTTGAGGATTCATGATATTTGCTGCAGATAGTTGGTGTTTGTGATACTGTATGTAAAATCTTGTAGGTTGGAGTATTAGGCCTTCCTTTACTAGATATAGTTTTGGCTCGATACATGCGAACATTTGTTGGAAACCCGGGAATTCTGAACAGAACTTTGCGGCCATCAAAAGTCAGAGGAAATTCTTCCTGTGTTTTTCGAGAAATAGAACACTAGTACTAGAAAATGAGTCGGTGTAAATTTATGAGGCTATGAGCTCCCTGTGCTGCTGAAGAAAATGTTCCGTTTAATTTTCTTGCAATCTTTATATATACTAGAAGAGGGGGTGAAAATGCATGGGGGGTTGAAATCTCATTCGACTTTTTGCTTGAACTTGTAAATTTCGAGCTAATTGAGAATTTAAGATAGAACACAACTTTTGAAACTAATTATAAATTTAAAGCTTTAAAATTTCTAAGATCAATGGACAAAAATTCCAATCAATTACTATACAGATTACGAACATACAAAATGCACTATATATTGTTAAAGCCTACTCCTTTTTTAATAGTCCAAGTCGCCAATCTTGGAATTTTTGTGGTCTTTTGCAGTTGCTCTTTACGATTTCTGGAACTATAATTTGATAATCCTATAGTATGAATTCGACATTTGATAATCTTTTAGGGGCTGATTGTCATAACATTTAAATCGTTCTATTTGACTCGATGAACAGTGATTTAACTTAAAATACACTTCAAATACCTCATTTCAATTTTATTCCAAACACAATTTCACCAAAATTCCATATCCAAATGACCATTTGAGTGCCGTGTCAATCAGCCACTTAAAGATTTTGTGTATATTAAAATATTAAAATAATATAAATATTATTAATAATATTATACTTACATATATTCCATGACATTTATAGTACTAACATGAATTATAGCTAAATGGATAAATTTGTGGCTTTGTTAAATATATATTGATGTACTTTTTAAATTTAATCGAGTTGATAAAATCATGATAACAACCCAAATAAAATTATGGTTATGATAAAATGTAAAAGGGAAGAAAAGCTCTGATTTGCTATTAATCAACCATTCTTCTTTCACACCACTTTTTGTCTGCTTCTCTCATCCATCACCGCCTCTTCTCCTCTGGCAGATTGTCCGTCCACCAAGCACCACTCTCTGATCTGCACCTCCACAGCCGGCTAATAATAAAAGTGAAAGGAAGGAACTGAGAGCTTTCAAAGTATGAAGACAAGATTGAATGAGTTTATCGGGACATTTTCATCATTCCGCCATGCATAAAAAACAGTGATTTCGGAATCACTAGCCCTGTTAGTGATTCTGAATAACACCAGTGAGTGTATGTTTTGCTAAATGCATGCAACGGACTGATATAAGCTGCAAAATGTGTTTGAAACATCCAAATTCTTACCAACAAGTGTATTCAAGTTCTGGGTTATTAGACCATAAGTTACAACTCTGATGATATTGCGTTGGGACTCTATTCTGGATTAACTATTAGAACATAAGTTGAAACTCTGATGAAATTCGCGTTGGGACTCTACTCTCCCGTGGAAACATTGGAATGAGCTCCAAAATTTTAAAACTTGTCCCAGCTCCAAATCAATACTTTTTCTTTTGTTTTGTATTCTTTTCTTATTTCTTTATTTAATCATTTATTTTTTATTGTTTATTTAATTCTTTTTTATTATTTCATTTTTATAAATATATTAATTATATTAATAATAATATAAAATGAAATATACATTACTTCTAACATATTAAAAACATATAATTCCTTGTCTACTTTCATTAGATTCTCACACCATTAGTACATGAAGTAATGCGCTTAGATCATATAATATTTATTTTAAATTAATAAGAAAATACTATATAATTTTGTTCTAAATAATTAACAACATTTAAAATTAATTCAAAAATAACGTTCGAAGGAAATGAATAATTAAGTTTGAAATAAATATTAAAATTAAATAAATCTTGAATTTTTTTGTTGAAGTAGTGAATTTTGCAGAATTACAAAGTGAGTTACATTGAGTGAAATATTGATGTGACAGATATTTTAAAATTGAGTGGATTACCATTGATATAGATAATCTTAAAAAATGTAAAACACACTTCTACCGATTAAACCCTAAATGTACATCTATGTAATTAGAAATCTATTATCTATCTTCCATCATCTTCTTCCTCCTTCCACACAAGCATCACATAGAGTGAAATCAATTTGTAAAACCCGAAATAGACAAATTTTCATTCTTTCTTAATTTAATTTCACATTTAATATTTAGTTAATTATTAATAATAATTTTTCACATTTATATTTAATTAATTATTAATAATATTTAATTATCAATGAATTATTTATTTATTCTAGCTTATTTTGATTCATTCCAATAGGGTTTATTCTTTTTGGTTTCCAATTGTACCCTAGCAGATTATGTTTCTGTTCAGCCTCCAATTCATTTTAGTGTCATTATCTTCTCCTATCTCCTCAAGACTTCATCTTCTCCAGTCCTCTGTTCTCTTCCTCACCACTCCTCCAATTCGCCGCCAGTAATCGTCACCACCACCCCACCTGTTCTCCACCTTAGACGTCCACCGGAAACCTGCTCCACCAATTCGACCTCGTTCACCCATCGACACCGCCTAGCTCCTCCCAAATCAACCGGAACCGATCGCCACCACCGGCTCCCCGCCTCTTCATTCCGCCAACACTACTATCCTCAACTATCTGCCGCCTCCCAATCGACCACAACTCCCTCCATCACCGTCCTCTTCTCCTTCGATCAGACCCAAATCCGCCCCCCCCCCCCCCCCCCCCCCCCCCCCTCTTCCTACCTGGACGAAATCGACTTGGGTTGGGCTTGAATCGCAAACGGAAAGAGGTCTCATATTCGTTCGTGTTCTACCTCGTTGGGTTGGCCTTCCGGTATGCCTTGATTAGTTTTCTGTCCGTTTAGTTTCTGGATTGGGTATTTGAGTTGATTGTTTGTTCATGTTTAATTCAAAGTCGATTTGTGTTTGTTGCGTTTTAGTCGAATTCGATTCCTTCTATTGTTGTCTGCTCTGTTCCCTGAAACTGCCTGTCTCTGTCTGTATGTGTATGCGTCTGTTTGCTGTGTTGACCAGGTTCAATTTGTTTTACGGTGATTCCAAACTGCATGGTCTGTATTGTTTTGTAGTGTTGTTATCTGATGCGAGGTTTTGGTCCTTTTAGATGCTTAGTAGCACTTGTGCTTGCTGTTTTCTGGAATGTGGAGTGTGCTACTGTGCTACTGTGATGCTTTGTAGTGTAATTGGAGATTTGGGTTTCATTTGTATGCTTATCTGTAGTGACTTTTGCCTTCGAAATGTTGACTGGCTATGTAAACATGAAACGTTATGTGTGAACCTAATTGTTGTTTTTATTAAGTAACTGAGTTAGAGATTCTATCCGCCTCGTATGCTTATTTGTAGTCCTTGTTATTGTTTTACTTGATGGTTGTATTTCGAGTTTGATAGGTAACTGACTTAGTGTACTAGTCGTTGTTGTGGTGATGTTTTTGCCTTTGATTGGGTATATACTGTACTGTAAGGCTAGTTGTGACTCTATGTGATATCGGGTCGATTTGTATTGAATTGTTCACCTAAATTCCAAACAAGCTTGTAAATCGTCAGGTCTGAGTCCGTTTGTCTTTCCTTTTGCTGGTGAATTGCATTTGATGTGTTATTTATGTTGTGTGTCTCTGTTGTGATTGGTTCCTTTACTTCTTGGTTTTGGCTAAGTACGATTTGTGGTGTAGACTGAGTCGGGTCATTTTGGTTGGCTTTGTTTCCGCTTAATCGATTTCGTTGGTATATGTTGCTAATTCGATTTGTTATCCTGCGGTAGGGTGGTTGAATTGGCCGTGTGGCACGCATGCATCACATAGAGTGAATCAATCCTTCATGGTGATGGCGCTTCACTCCACAGTTTTATTCTCAAAGTCGACTTCTCTTTTCCTTCACGGTGCTGCTAGAACACGAATTCAACTTGCTTCTTCTTTCGCCCTTCACTTCTCATCAGCTCTTTCGCCCAATCATTACAACAGGAATCCCAAACCCCTTTCCGCTTCGCTTCTCGAACTTGGTGGACTCAAGGTTTCTAGAGATGGTAAAGATTTTTACTTTTTTCATTTTTCTTCAACACCTTTCTGCAAATTCATCAAACTCCACTTTTTTAACTGTCATTTATTACTTCCTTTCTTGCTGTCGATTCAATTCTGTTTGCATATGGAGATTTTATTTTGTTTCTAGGCTAGGCTTTTTATTTTTATTTTATTCTTGATGCCGATTATTGTTAAAATTTGATTGTTTCCATGAAATATTGGGGATAAGATAACAACAACCTACTATTTGATTGGATTTGGTTTTCAGAAATTGTCAAGGATGATCCAACAAACAATGTGCCAGACACCATATTTTCCAAGCTTGGAATGCAGCTCCATAGAAGGGATCAACATCCTCTTGGAATACTGAAAAATGCAATTTTTGACTATTTTGAGACCAACTACCCAGGCAAATTTCACAAATTCGACGACTTGTGCCCCATTGTTCCTGTTAAAGCTGTGTGTACTTGCTTTTTCTTCATCTTTTTTAATCATATTTCCAAGCTTTAGTTTCCTTATGTTCATGCTTTCGTATGCAATCAATTCATTTATATTTGCCAGACTATGTTGTCAGTGTTATGTATGCATGATATGTCTTCATGAGTATCATCATATATTTCTGCAAGATGCAAACTGGAAAGCCTGTCAACATTGTTCGGTGGGTGGGGGGGTGGGTGGGTAGGTGTAAACATAGGGTAATACAAGAGCTTAGTTGTTGCATTGATTGTTGTAGATTGTTTTGCATGAACATTTTCTGCTTCGGTTGAATAAACACATGGAACATCATATGTCATTATCAAATTCAAATACCTGTTGCCTGCTTCAATGCCTTGACATTTTTGTTATTTTATCTGTAAACACAATAATAAAATAAAGCACACACTGAAATCTTGCAGACTTGTCAGTGTATGGAATATTCTTATCCTTTAGCGAATATATTGCTGAATGTTTTTTCGTAAAATTCTTTAATCTCCAACTTTCGTTGTATCAGTTGATATCACTTTGTATTCTGGCAGAACTTTGATGATGTGCTGGTTCCTGCTGATCATGTCAGCAGGAGTTACAATGACACGTATTATGTCGATTCTCAAACGGTCCTGAGGTGCCATACGAGTGCACACCAAGCTGAATTACTACGTGCAGGACATACTCATTTCCTCGTCACTGGAGATGTTTATCGCAGAGATTCAATTGACTCTACTCATTACCCAGTGTTCCACCAGGTTTGTCTTAGATCATTGAGGCATTGAATCACTTTTGTTATGTATTGTTCCAACATGTCTCCTTTCTGCCGCACTTGCAGATGGAAGGAGTCCGTGTTTTTACTCCGGTGGATTGGGAGGGATCTGGTACAGATGGTACTACATATGCAGCAGAGGATCTTAAGAAATGCCTCGAGGGTTTGGCACGCCATTTATTTGGTAAAGTGTGATCATCATTTTATATTCTTAAAAACATCTTAGTAATGTTCTGAGTTATAAAACTCACGCAAGATTTGGGTCAAATGCACTATACCGCCTAAGTTATCTAGTAGCATGGAAACCTTCAAGTTAAAGAGATAGTGATAGACCCCCTGAATTCCTGTCAAACTCCGCTGAAACCCCCCTCACCTTATTTCCATTATCTTCCAACTAATGATTTTGGTTTTCTGTTAAATCCAGACACTATTTTAATTTTCCAGCTAAACTAACTAAAACAGTTAAAGACAAATATGTCTGATAAGAGGTAAAATGGAACTCTCTGGTGGCCTCTTGCTTTTATTTTTTTATTCTGTACTTTTATATTTGCCTTTTTAACTCTTCAAATTTATTATAATGAGAAAATTACATTCCAAAATTGACTATGTTAGTCACAAGTTGATAGAAAGGAGTTGGGGGGGGGGGGGGGGGGGGGTTCTCTCCGACTTTCATATAAACAAGGGGCCTGATGCTATTTCTTTCATTTTGGGGGGTTTTGTGATCTTTTTTGATAACTTAAAGTTTTCTTGCATTTAACACATGTGCCATCTATATCAAGTTGAGTATGCAACTCTGGTATATGAGCATTTATCTGAGATGGCCTCCTGTGCTCGTTTGCATTGCTATAAGCCTATGATGTAGTCAATTCATTGAGTACATAATCCTAAAACTAGCAGTTTTTAAGTAATGGCAGCCTTGTTTTAAAGAAGTTATGAATTATTAAACAATTATTTGATGGTCAGTTGGAGGTAACTGTTCCTGCATGCTACTGGAAGATGATCTCTGGGACTGGAATTTCCTGCTCACTGTCATGTTTTCAATGTAGTTTAATAGAGTAGAATGTTCATGAACTTGAATGCTTTCTTGTGCATAATCCTCAGGCATTGATTCTGGATGAAATTTCAGGTAGTGTGGAAATGCGTTGGATAGACACTTATTTTCCATTCACAAATCCATCATTTGAATTGGAAATATATTTCCAGGTATGGATTCATGTCAATTAATCGTTTCATTCCTTCATTTTTATTTTTTTTTGCATTACATCACTTTTTTCTCATGATATGAATGTCCGCTATGTCCTGTCTCACAAAAGCAGAATGCCATTGTCTTTTCTACCTAGGTGCTTCTCTCTCTTAGTCCCGTCCTCAAAATTCAATTAGTCTTACAAATTCACATGTTGAATCCTGTGTTCTGTCATATCCTTTTTCTTATTTTGGTCCGAACATCTATGGATCACAATGCATCCCAGTAATAGCAATCCAGATGTGTGATAAATGATGCAATGAACAGGAGCAATGGCTGGAAGTATTAGGTTGTGGAGTCATGGAGCAAGAAATTCTTAAGAGAAGTGGTAAGATAGATAATGTTGCTTGGGCCTTTGGTCTTGGGCTGGAGCGATTGGCTATGGTATTATTTGATATTCCAGACATTCGGCTTTTCTGGACAACTGACGAGCGGTTTACTTCCCAGGTACTCTAATTTCTGGAATCATGAGTTGGAATGTATCTGTATACTTTACACATCTCGAATGCCTGACAACGTTTCACAAATTTGATATAGTTCTCCAAAGGTCAGCTTGGCATAAAATTTAAGCCATTTTCCAAGGTATCACATTGACATTGCCCACAAATTCTTTTAAAATTTTCCTATATAGCTACATTTGAAGCATTGAAAATACATCTGACCCTCTTGCTATTGTTGACCTTCATCGATACTTTGCAGTATCCACAATGTTACAAGGACATGAGCTTCTGGATTAACGATTCATTCACTGAAAATAACCTATGTGAACTTGTTAGAGCTATCGCTGGAGATCTTGTTGAGGAGGTATGTTCAATTGCACTTCCTTTCTGAGAAGTTTGTTCGTGGGTTTTTCTTTAAGAAAGTAAATTGAAGCATCTTGTTACATAAATGGGGTAAATCACACTTAATAATTTATGTACATCAAGATAAATGTCATGCACGCTAAATAATCTGTGGCTGCTGTGAATTGTGATACTGTGAGAATCACAACAGTTAGATTATGATTAGGTGCACAGGTCAATGAAGGATCATGGAGTTGCATTTGAGATTGATTTCATAATACATCTTTTTACTGATACTTAAGTTATCTAGTTGACTGAACAGATGCAAAACTTTACTGTGGCGATAGGGCATGACCCTAAGAATATGGAGTATAATTTTAGTAGCTGCAATGGAGTTAATATTAAGTCTGTGGTCTTGGACTATAATTTAGTACTCAGCTCCGTTCTAATAAGCTTTGTCACTCAATATTCACGGTTTTAAAACAAATGGTTAAAAAGTGATAAAAGCTTGAAAACTTTGGCGAATATTTGTTTTTTATAATACTACGAAGTTACAATATAGTGGTCAATTTAGATTGGTTGAGGTAAAATACTTACTAATTTTTCTGAATGCGTAGTTCTCAGAAGGATTATTTTAGTAGTATATGACTGGTGATGCTGTTGTTTTTTCTTTTTTCACAAAATAACCATGCATCACCAATGAAGATTGCTGTTGATTCTGTTGTATTGTCATAATATCAAATTTACACTAGCAGGGAAAAAAATCGTGGTAATTTTCATTAACATGAGTCATTTTCCATGTTTGGCAGGTTAAGTTGATAGACAACTTCACCAACAAGAAAGGAATGACCAGTCATTGCTATAGGATAGCATATAGGTCAATGGAGCGGTCACTTACAAATGAGGAGATCAATGATTTACAGGTATGAACAATAATTTGATCATTATTTTGTG
Source organism: Plantago elongata (assembly GCA_036897095.1). Lineage (NCBI taxonomy): Eukaryota > Viridiplantae > Streptophyta > Magnoliopsida > Lamiales > Plantaginaceae > Plantago > Plantago elongata. The sequence continues at coordinate 15,896 of JAYMSP010003640.1, forward strand.
GATTTTAATATTGTAATAAAAGGTCGAACTTATCAACGACTGTAAACCATGCAGTGGAAAGTACGAGATCAAGTAGAGAGCAAGCTGAAGGTTGTTCTAAGATGAGTTGGTGGCAGTATCTATTCCTGTAATTTTACTGATGTGCTGTAAACCTGTAACTATAGCGTTTATATTCTAAACTTGTATTAATGTAAAATAGAAGGAAAAGTAATACTCCTCCGTTCTTTTAATAACTTCCTAGCTTTCCTTTTCTCGAGTTACTTTAAAATTTTCCTACCCTTATAAATGGAAAGATTTATCCCCACTCGCTTATTCTTTTTTTTATTTTATTTCATTTCTCTTACTTTATCAGCCACGTACAACTTTATCAATATAATATCTACTATAAATTATTTATTTATTGTAATTTCCTAAATGAAGAGAAAGTAGAGAGTTAAAATGGTTAAATTGGAATTGATGGGTATTTTATTGAGAAATTTTGTTGTAAATTGAATATTATTTCATTTAATGTTTAATCATGCATATGTGGGTTTTTAAATGGAAATTTATGTTATGTTTGTGAGTATTTTTAATTGGAGGAATTAATGTTGTGCACATGAGTTTTTGTACCTAGTAGTATTGATGTTGTGTTTGTAAGTTTTCATACTTGGGTGTAAGTTCGGTCTGATCTCTAATCGTTCACTGGTTCGACCGTTGATTACAGAAACTCTGAACCCTGCATTTCCTATTTCTAATGTAAAGGCCGTCCTTTTCCTACAATTTTAGTTTGCATGTATTAGTTTAATTGGGGTAGTTATTAATTTCAAGTATTCTTTTTCACAATTTTAGTTATTGTAAAATTTAAAGTCTCTTCGTCCAAGTAAATTTATATATATATATATATCATTTTTAGCCGTTCCATCAAACTTCATACATTACTAAAAGAGGAAGTTATTTCACCACTAATAAATAATAAACAATCTCAATTTTACATAAAAATTACACATTTTGCAACTAAAAGTATATTTTTCTTCACATTCTTCATTTTTTATCATTACTTTAACTTTTCGCATAAAATTACGCGTTAACCCTAACCATAATGTATGAAGTTTAATGGGGCGGTGGAGTAGTATTTTATGTAAAACACCATATAAGATTTCTCAGTTAAGACATATAAGTCTCAGTATTGTCATGTTCAAAACAGCTTCCAAAGGTATTACCAATAGGTTTAATCCATTTATGAGTTCCATTATTTCTAAAACACAATCAGCTTTCATTCCTAACAGACTTATTACGGATAATGTCCTTGTAGCCTATGAAGTAGATCATTATTTGAAGTAAAAAATTAAGGGTAAAAATGTTTTCATGTCTTTAAAATTGGATATGAGTAAGGCTTATTGATAGGGTTGAATGACCTTTTTTGAACAGAGTGCTTGAGATATTAGGATTTGAGGGTCGTTTCATTGATCTGATTATGCTTACTTTGCGTACAGTGTCATATTATGTTTTATTAAATGGAGCATAGCTAGACCCCTTCCAGCCGGAGAGGGGGATTCGGCTGGGAGATCCCCTCTCACCGTATCTTTTTCTTTTTGTTATGGAGTCTTTTAGTTCCCTTATTTGTTAGGCTGAGGAGAGTGAGGTGTTGCGAGGGGTGACTATTACTCCACGGGCACCGGGGATCTCTCATTTACTTTTTACGAATGATACCCTTCTTTTCTGTCAGGCTACTTCTGATGCTGCTCATGTGATTAATGATCTCTTATTGCGCTTTAGTCTTGCGTTAGGTCAGTAAATTAATTTGGAGAAGTACACAGTGGTGTTTAGTTGGAATGCTAACAGTGAACTGATTGATGAGATTAGAGGGATCCTGCCAGTTAAAGTTGTTGAGAAACATGATAAATATTTAGGCTTACCTACAGAAATAGGGAGGTCTAAGAAAGAAATTTTTAGTTGGCTTCGGGATAGGGTGTGGAATAAGGTCGATGGGATCTGTTGTAAGATTTTGTCTAAGGCGGGGAAAGAGCTTCAATCAGTTATTCAAGCTATTTCTACGTACGTCATGGGCAGATTACCTCCTTAAGAAGATTGACTCTATCATTGCTAGATTCTGATGGAGGAATGGAAAGAAGAGGAAGTTACACTTGATTAATTAGGATCATTTATGCCGGTCTAAGAGAGACGGGGGATGGGGTTTAGAGACCTTCGAACTTCTAATCTTGCTTTATTGGTAAATCAGGTGTGACATATAATTTATTTTCCTAATTCTCTTCTTAATCGTGTTTTCAAAGTCAAGTAATTTTCTCATTCTAATGTTCTTGATGAGGTGCCCAAGGTTAACACATCTTTTACTTAGAAAAGTATATGTGGAGCAATTGACTAATTCGGACAGGTTTGAGGTGGCGGGTTGGTGATGGCTCTCGGATTCATATTTGGGAAGATAATTAGATTTCTAGGGAGGCGGGCTATAAACCTTTTACTCCTAACCTGATGGGGATTGAAGGTTTTATGGTTTCCTCTCTCATTAATTTTTCGGGGGCAGTGGGACGAGGAGCTTTTGCGGAGTCTGTTTTGGGATGATGATGTGGAGGCTATTCTCCAAATTCCTCTTTTCAGCAGTCTGCACGGTGATGGAAGGATCTGGAGTCAGACTCCTAATGGTCACTATACTGTCAGCAGTGGATGTCATTTAGCTCGTTCGATTATCAGGAAGGAACAGTAGAATCAGAGGGGTAGCACTAGTTCTAGTGTGAGTGCGAATTGGAACTGGATTTGGAATATGAATATTCCGAATAAGATTAAGATATTTGTGTGGCGTCTTTTGCATAAATCCTTACCTGTTTTATCCTTGTTGAAACATCGGAGCATTGATTTGGATACTGTTTGTCATGTTTGCAAATTGGAGGAGACATTAATTCATGCATTTAGAGATTGTGCTTATGCTAGATTGTACTGGGATGTTTCAGCGTTGCCTTACAGTTTGGTTTATAATGATGAATTGCATGTTTCTTCTTGGATTGATAACATACATGCCTCATCATCCAAGGAAGACTTTGGGGCTGTTTGGTATAAAATCGGAGTTGAATCCGTTTGAATGGATGAATAGTGATCGAATTGTAGTAGGATTGTTAAAATTAGTGTTTGGTATAGAATTGTAATTGG
>JAYMSP010003641.1:0-19033 GCA_036897095.1 Plantago elongata
CAGTAATAATGTGTGTGTGTGTGTGTGTGTGTGTGTGTGTGTGTTTGATGTTGGGATGTAAATACATTAAGTAAATAACACAACAACAACTTATAGTGGTATTTGGAGGTGGCGTAATCCTCCAACTAATCCACTTCGGCCTTTTTGAGACATGGAATTCACTAGAACAGACAATTAAATTCTCCTTACAATGTATCATATTCTAAGATCACTACAAACAAATGGTTCCCAATCAAATGTTCCCCCTGAGTTGTTCCCTAGCTAAAGCCAAGTACTTCCTGTACTCAAGATAACCTTGGAGCTTTTCCTTGATTTCCCAAATCAAGCACTTCATGTACTCCACGCCTTGATGGTGTTGGTTATGATTGTTGTCAGGCTACTCTTAAATAACTTTTCAGCTATTATAACAGAGAGCTTGAAGAGATTACACTACTTAATATACTTGTGCAGTATATGGTAGGTTTCTCCTTTCTGACCCAAGTGTTGATACCCGTTCTGCAGAATGAACTTCAGAAAGGGTGTCTGAGTGTTCAACTCTTTCACAAATAATCAAACTCTTGTTAAGGTTCAGGACATTTAGAACTACTAGTGATTCTTCGAGCTGTATAGTCGCAACAGTGAGCTTGGAGATGCTTGACAGAATCCTTGAAAGTATAAGAGAAGTTCGTGTGTAGTAACATGTGTGTATTTCTCAGCTTCTAAGTGGTGATATTTATAGATTAACTTGAGAGTCGTTTGAATAATATCGTTGGACCTTCTCAGAATTCAATCCGTTGATACCTCAAAATGAGTACTCAGAAGTCACTTTCTCATTTTTCAGAGAGGGCTTGCTGGATCGACTTTCTGTCGGTGTAATTAATACACTATACTATTTCTTTGTCCTGTAGTCTCAATGGACACATGAGCCGTTCTGAAAGCTAGCATGCTCCTTAACTCATTGATGCCATATATTCAGAGAGGTGTAACGTGTCAAATGCACTATACAATACGCTTTCTGAACATAGTCTATATGAGGAGACTAATCCCTTGTGTCTTCATTAAACTTGCGCAATCTTCAGTCTTCAAATCTTCGATTAAGCTCAGTTGCTAGGATCCTTCTTTATGGCATTCTGAAAATATAAAATTACATTCAGAGACCTAATAATCCTATTACAAGTTCAACTAGACTAACATACTAAGTGATTTCCTCTTTTACAATGTTCAAGTGAACTAAGAGTACTAGTTACCTTTCTGTACTAAAGATAAGTCATATGGTGATTGATCAAAATTACTAAAAGATATTCCTAACAAATTTCCCCCTTTTTGATCAGTCAACCATGAATATCTCAAAGTCCTATTACAAAAGTGGACTATGCCATTACCCCTGGACTTTCGGATAACTAACAACGAGGCTGAGTATGAAGCTCTCCTAGTAGTTCTTCGGATGGCAAGATCCCTACAAGTAAAGAGGATCCAAGCTTATACAGACTCCCAACTGGTTGAATCTCAATATTGCGGGGCCTTTACCACTAAGGGTCCGAATATGGTTCTATACCTAGAAAAGCTCAAAGAGGTAGAGTCAAACTTTGAGGAGTTTTATCTTGGGAGGTTCGACAGGTCATATAATGAAAAGGCAAACTCCCTTGCTAAATTTGCTTCCACGTCCAGATCTTTGGACACGAGAAGTATAATCCTCTTAACTCTCCGGACATCTTCTCTTCAAGGTCAGGAACTCCCGATATACCATTTAGTATAGGAGAGAACTTGGATGAGTGATATTCTAGCGTATCTTCGGAATGGAATGTTACCTTCGGATCCTGCGGAAGCCCGAAGAGTTCAATGCTGAGCACCCCAGTACTTCCTACTCGAAGATGATCTTTACAAGAGATCTTTCAAAGGAACCATTTGCACTGCCTTGGACAACAAGAGGCTCGGACTGTTCTTGAAGAAATACATAGTGGCATTTATGGTAGCCATTCCGAGGGGAGGATTTTGGCACAGAAGATCATCCGGCAGGGCTATTACTGGCCGAAAATTGACAAGGACTCTACTAATTTCGCCCGAACCTGCAGTGATTGTCAATTCTGCGCAATTATTCCTCACATGCCCAGCAATCCGATGATTTCGTCAATCATCTAATGTCCGTTCGATCAATGGGGCATTAATATCGTAGGACCTTTCGCTCGGGGAGCTCATGAAAATAAATTTTTGATTGTGGTTGTAGAATACTTCACAAAATGGATTGAAGCCGAAGTAGTGGCTACCATCACGGAGGCCCGGGTCTGGACCTTTATCTGGAAAAACATCATTTGTTGCTTCGGACTCTCGAGGATTCGTGTCTCGGACAACGGAGCCCAGTTCTCTGGACACAAGTTTAAGGAATGGTGCAAATCCTTGAAGATCGAGTAGCGCTTTACTTCTGTTGGATACCCCCAAGCCAATGGACAAGTCGAGTCTACCAACCGAACCATTGTGAAGATCTTGGAGAAAAGACTCAAAACTTTCCAAGGAAGTTGGATCGAGGATTTGGATAGTGTACTCTGGGTACATTGGACTACTTCGAGGTCTGCAATCCAGGAAACCCCCATCTCCTCAGTGTATGGATCCGAGGTTGTCATTTCCTCGGAGGTCATTGTTGAAACTCAGAGAATCCGCCAGTATCAGTCCGAGGAGAATGACGCAGCTCAGATCTATGAGCTCGAGCTTCTGGAGATTAAGAGAAATTTTTCTCTAGCTCATATCCTTAGATATCAGAGTTCCATCGCCCGAGCCTACAACAAGAATGTGTGCAACAAGGACTTCCAAGTTGGAGAATTAGTCCTAAGGAGGGCGAATATACTTAGCCACGTTGGAAAACTCAAGCCCAATTGGGAAGGCCCCTATAAGATCATTGGGGTAAGGAACAATGAGAGCTTCTAGATGGAAGCCTTGAAGGAAGAGTACTCAAGAGAACCTGGAACGCAAGGAATTTATAGAAGTTTTATACTTAGGATGTTATTGATCATTATTGTTTTGTTCAAAGTTATTCAGAAGGACATTTTTGACCCACCATTTGTAATTGTGTTTCCGTCAAATCAATACAACGGCTATCTTTTTCAAGAATTGATCTATTTACTTCCAGATATATTTTCTCGGATAGAGATTTTCGGGTATGATATATTCCGGACTAAGAAATGATTGTTACCCAAAATACAATTCATAAACATTCAGATATATCATACAAACATCTGAATAAAAATACTTGCAGAAGATAAGAAAGAAATCATACTTAACCACAAAAACAGAGCTACATAGAAACATCAGAATAAAACAGACAATAAAAGCACTTTACTATTTGAGCTCAAGAAAATGACAATGGGAAAGAGCATGCACTTTACTATTTGAGCAGAATAATGACGCCAAATGAGCTAAAGTATTCCCCCATCAAAAAGCTTTGATTGGCTCTTGCTTCGTGATCCAAAAATTGAAGCAATACTTCCAAGCCCACACAATTCATCTTGTTTCAAGAGCTAATCCATTGAAGTATGTTATGTCAAAGCCGGTGCTTTGCGATAGGCTTGCCAGATGGTATTTGCAGATTCAACAATTTGAAATCATATATGTGCTGCAAAAAGCCATTAAAGGGCAAGTCTTGGCTGATTTTCTTGTTGATCATCCGATACCCGCAGAATGGGAGTTAACGGAAGATTTTCCTGACGAGGATGTTATGACAATCAAAATGAGTCCTCCATGGAAAATGTACTTCGACGGAGCTTCACACAGAAATGGGGCAGCAGCTGAAGTTGTGTTTCTTTCACCCAATGGGGAAGTTCTGCCATTCTCACTCACTTTGACCCAAAATTGCTCAAACAATGTTGCAGAATATCAGGCGTTGATTCTCGAATTAGAGATGGCAGTCGATGCAAATAGATTGTATCTCAACATATATGGAGACTCTAAACGGGTAGTCAACCAAGTGCTAGGGGATTACGATGTCAAGAAACTGGCACTGGCTCCTTATGTTTGCTGTGCTAGAAAATTGATCGGATTGTTAGAAAATGTGTCACTCGAACATGTTCCACGAGGAAATAATGGTCGAGCCGACGCACTAGCAAAACTCACTTCCACTCTTGTGATGCCTGGTGAGAAAGTCCATGTCCCCGTCTGTCAAAATTGAATCATTCCGCCTATGCTTGAAGATAGTGAAGGTAGTGAAGAAAACCATGTCGTGGAGGTTTATGAGATTGAAAAAGAAGACTGCGACAACCTCTGGTTGATTACTTGAAGTACGACAAGTTGCCTCATGAAATACGCCATAGAGAAGACATTAGACGTCGAGCGGCTCGCTTCATATACTTTAGTGACACACTCTATAGGCGCTCATTCAATGAGGTATTTTTACGATGTCTAGGTGATGAAGAAGTTGTGCAAGTGATAAAAGAAGCACACTCGGGCATTTGTGGAGCTCACCAATCAGGTCCTAAATTGCACTTTCGGATAAAGCGGATGGGATACTATTGGCCCACCATGGTCCGAGACTGCATGGAATGTGTTCAAAGATGTCAACCTTGCCAGTTTCATGCAAATTTCATCCATCAACCACCTGAGCCATTACACCCAACTATCATATCATGGACATTCGACGCATGGGGATTAGATGCAGTGGGCCCAATGACGAAATCTTCCTGAGGTCATTTTTTCATCTTGGCAGCAACCAACTATTTCTCAAAATGGGCGGAAGCAATACCAATTAAGGAAGTACATAAAGAGAGCGTTGCTGACTTTATAAGTTCCAACATTATCTTTCGATACAGCGTACCACGCTATCTAATCACCGACAATGGAAAAGCATTCTGCAATACCTTGATCGATTGCTTGTGCCAACAATTTGAATTCAAGCAAAGGAAGTCTACAATATACTATGCGACAGCCAATGGCCTCGCATAAGCCTTCAATAAAACATTGTGCAACTTGTTGAAGAAAGTGGTAGAAAAGTCGAAAGAGGACTAGCATGAGAGAATCGAAGAAGCATTATGGGCTTATAGGACGACACATCGGACTCCCACCAAGGCCACCCCTTACGCACTGGGTTATGGGGTAGAGGTTGTTCTTCCCCTAGAGAGACAAGTTCCATCTCTTAGGATTGCAATCCAAGAAGGGTTCACTGAGGATGAAAATGCTCGCCTACGACTGGAAAAGTTAGAAGCAATCGATGAGAAAAGGTTGGAAGCCCAACAAAGACTCGAATGCTATCAAGTTCACATCTCTAGAGCATTTAACAAGAGAGTTCATCCTCGCTCTTTCCAAGTGGGAGATCTCGTACTTGCTGTAAGAAGACCGTTCATCCTAACCCTTAAAACTGAGAATAAGTTCACGTCAAAGTGGGATGGGCCATATGTCGTCAAAGAAGCATACACCAGTGACGCGTACAAACTTAGAGCCGAAGATGGATTGAGAATTGGCCCCATCAACGGAAAATTATTGAAGAGGTACTACCCGTAAAAAGAGGAAGAACAAAAAAAGAAAAAGAAAACCAAAAAAAAACATAAAACAAAAATAAAAAAAGAAAAAGAGAAAAGAACAAAGAAATGCATAAGCCCTCAAAACAAAGCAGGGGTGCTTAGACTAGAACGCTCCTGGCCAGCATGAGCATAAATGTGTACGGTAACCACCAATGAAAATATGCGTGGCTAAACTGTTAACTTGTCTCACTAAAGGTATTTATAGTGGCTAAACTTCAAATACCTCACCTAGTCTAAGGTGGTTAAGTAATAGATACTCCTGGCCCGCACGAGTATAAACTATGCACGACAACCCCCTTTCAAATCACAAAGCCATCATTGAACTATGCTTTGACTTGATCCTCTCACAGAGGTATGTAGGCAACTTAGAAATTTCATAAGTTCAGTCAAAATATGTAAAAGTGATTTGTTTGTCCCAGTGAAACGGAAGAGTATATCAATATGGCTACATGTTGAACACTTGTTAACTCATCATGGTTGATCACCAATCCAGCATGTCCAAGCTAAACTTTAAGCTCCAAGTTGATCAACATGCTCAAGTTACGCTTCAAAGTCCAGGCCGATTCGATGTTGGATAGCCTTGCCTCAAGTGGATGGTGTTACACATCGTCTGCTAAACTTCAAGCTCCAAGTTGATCAACATGCTCAAGTTACGCTTCAAAGTCCAGGCCGATTTGATGTTGGATAGCCTTGCCTCAAGTGGATGGTGTTACGCATCGTCTGAATTCGAAGTTCGATAGTCATGGCTCGAAGTGGATGGTGCTACGCCTCTCCAGACTGCTCCGTCCCTTCATGTGGTAGTCTTGATCTGAAGCTGTATGGTCATGTCTCGATGTTGACTATGTTACGTCCCTTCATGTGGTAGTCTTAATCCGAAAATGCATGGTCATGTCTCGAAGTTGACTGTGCTATATCTCTTCATGTGGTGGTCTTGATCCGACAGTCATGCCTCAAAGATGATGGTGTTATGCCTCTTCAGGTACTGGTCTTGATCCGGCAATATCAGGCCATGTCTCAAAGTAGATGGTGCTATGCCTCTTCATGTGGTGGTCTTGATCTGATAATCATGCCTCGAAGTTGATGGTGCTATGTCTCTTCAGGTGGTGGTCTAAATTCGTCAGTATATGGTCATCTCTTGAAGTTGATGATGCTACGCCTCTTCATGTGATGGTCTTGATCCGGCGATATTTGACGATGTCTGAAGTTGATGATGCTACGCCTCTTCAATGTAGTGGTCTAAATCAGGTAGGATATGGTCGTGTCTTTAAGTTGATGATGCTACGCCTCTTCATGTGGTGGTCTTGATCCGTCGATATTTGGCCTTGTCATGAAATTGGCCTATAGCCGCTTTAAATCCCTCACTCTGGACATCGTCTCCGGAGGTCTGGAGATAGAATTTGCAAGAGGACGAGGCCAGAAAGTCCCGGACATCCTCAATCAGAGTCCTTTGGAGATTGTGGAACATCTGATCTTTGAAGCTTCGGGTCAGTTCCAGGAAGTCCGATAAGCCCTTCTCAAGAACCTTATAGTCGGTCCAGACTTTAGTTAGATCTTATGCTAGATCTTTCCGGTTCTCGATCAGCTTCCTCATCTCTGAGAACACAGATTGGAACTTCCTCTTGTAATCCTGATACTTCCCCTCCAATTCCCTCACACTGACTTCGGACTTGGAGAGCTGAGCATCTATCTCGGCTCTCTCTCCAACTACAACAGTGCAAGCCCGGACGGCCGCAGATAGTTGCACAGAACAAGTCCGGAGGAATTAGCAATGTAACAATGAACAACAAACCAAATACAAGTTTAGGTACTTTAGATGTCTTACATCCCGATTTGTTGCAGCCAGCTCGACCATCATCTCCACCTTATCCATAACAACTATTCGGGTCACCTCGGCCTCTAAGTCGTCATCCGGGCCAGGGACCTCGGTTGCATTTCCCTTCCCCTTCTTTGCCGTGGGAATTGGACCTTCGGATGCCCTTTTGGATCCGGACACTACCTTTGTGGCAGAAGATCCGGATGACTTGACAGATCCGGAGCCAACATGCTTGGGAGGCTTTTTGACATCAACGGCCTTCCAAGTCGTAGTCTTGCCCTGCTTCGGAGTGGGCATTTTCACCGGATCCTGGCCTTAGTAGACCCGTTGAAAATTCTGGTCCAAAAAGGTGGCAGCATTGACGGGCTATTCCATCAGAAAGGTAGTGGAGGCCTTGATGGTCCGGAACTGTAGCTTATCCGTGATCTCCTGGTCCTGGTCCTCTTCCTGTTTCCTCTTCAACTCTAACAAAGCCGACATTGTATAACCGAACCTAAACTCTGCAAAGGAAAACATACTGGTTAGATTTGAGCAAGCGAGTATCCGTAATATCTACACTTAAGCATATTCTCAAGATATTTAGCAAGGGACAGAAATAATCAAGCGAGCTTCAGATATCTATTTGTCCGGCCCTATCACTAACCAAAGTCATGATCCAGATTGCCATGATAGCATTCCGCGGCCAATCCGGCCACATAAGGGCAAAGGCTGTCAGATCAACCCCCGAAAGAAATATTTTTAGGTCTGATGCTTTTTTCGGAGACCTTGCATCCACAAAGGCAAGTTCCGTGCCGGAGTGTGGGTGAAAGTGAAAGTCTCTCGGGAGAAGACACACGGGAACACCCATTTTTCCCGACTTGATTCTGGTTGGCCAACCTTAAGAGCCGGACGGACGAAGAAGAATTTCCGCCACCATTCCACACCAAAAGACGAGATCGGATCCTCAAAGAAGGCATACCCGGAATGAACTGGGAATGAGAAAAAGTTTGGATGGGATTCACTAGCTTTGATCTCAAATAGCATCCGGAAGCTAGTGGTATTCAGAGCAATCCCCAAATGCTTGCATAGGATGTCGAAGCACATCAAGTTGCCCAACGAGCTTGGGATGATTTGGTGCGGACTCGGATCGAGATCATTCAAGATCTGAAGAAATTGAGGAGCAATAGGGAGTCTCCATCCACAATGAAGCGAGACTTCATAGAATGCCATGCATCCTTTCGGAGGATTGTAAATAGCATGTCATGGATCCGGGGGAGACAACTCCAAAGACTCATGAATCTCATATTTGGCTCGGATCTCCTTCAACCTCTCGACGGTTATTTCGCTGGCTCTGGTCGGAAGGGTTTCGTCCAAATTCAATTCCCCAGCAATGTTCAGGTGAACAACCTCATTTCTACTCCTCGGGTATTTGATCTCGTATACTCGATCACTTAACGTCCCCACGGATGTACCGACCTGGCCCTCGTCATCCTCTTCCTCTTCTCTGGCCTCCGCACACTTGGCGGTTTCAGCCCTCTCTTCATCTTCATCCTCTTCTTCCTCCTCCTCTTCCTTCGGAATGGTCACCGAAGGTATTTCAGCAGTCGGAGATTCTTCCTCATCCAGATTTATTACTTCTACAGTTCGGAGGGGAGTCACCATTCGGACCGTGTCCTCAATACCCACCTCATAGGCGGCAACATCCGGAGCCTCGTCGGCTGTATCCTCACCATCTCGATTAGAGGTTCCTGGGGATCCGGGATAAAGGGTAATTGGTAAGATTGAATACGAGTATTATAACCCAAACTACGGCATAAGAGACCGACCTCAGGAAGGAGATCACCACCATCGGATCCAAAGGCAGTCTCAACCTCTCGGGTGGTAGTCTCGTGGGTCGCTAATGCCTCAGAATCAGAGGAACTGAGTAATCTTTGTTATCCATCCTTGGAACCGGGTACTACAAAACGATATGAAGGGCTACTTACCTCCGTATCCGTCTCTATTTCTATCGGCACGTGTTCCTGCTCTGGTTGTTCGGCAACATCCCTAGCCTCAATGTCAATCCGTTCTTCCAAAGTGACGGAGTACGAATTAGTAACCGGGCTCGAGCATGGCTTGGATCCGTAACTGCGGCCTTCAGGTACGTTCTGGCTATCACTATCGGACATCCTAAGGAAGGAAGGAAATGATAAGGTCCGAGACAACCTAGGTAAGCAATACATGATAATTTTGTCCAAGGCACTTATCTTTGAACCCTATTTCAAATTTCTTAGTCCTCACTTAGTTCGAAATTTGTAGGCGCAGTCAGTTCTCTACGGAGTACCCCACTCGACTATTCGTGTACAAAATTCTCTGATACTTCCGAATAAAAAATAGCATCCGATTTGACGATATATACAAAGCGTGAATACAACACATATAGTAATACAAGACAAGACATATAACATGCATTTCTAAAGTAAAAAGGCACGAAGATTCAGATACTAACTTGATTTAATTCGGAGATTGGATCGAAGGCAGCTTTTGCTGCGGAAGTCTGAGATGCTATTTCACTCACAAATCCACTCTCTAGAATAACGTTGCAATTGACACTGACGGCGACCCTATATATAGAGGGGGATAATTTGGGAAATTCAACTTCCTTGAAGATCGTGCCCACGATCTAACCCCTCACTACTTTTGATCCAATGGTTGAGATCATTTGGGAAGTTGAAAAGACATATTCGGACATCGACACATTTGACGACCTTTGGTATCCCTCATATGCCACAAACCTTTGGATGTGGGTTACCTCGGATATACCAAACTTAACAATCGAAATTGGAGGAATTTGTTTATTTCCTAGTAAACTTATTCACTTCGGATACTTTTCACCCGTTCATATCAGTTGTCATCGTCGGGTCTCGAATGGACCCAAGTACCTTATTTTCTTCGGATTGTTGAATCATTTCACAACCCAAGCACAAGAAGTTGTTTGAAATAGACAAGGCATCAATTAGATCCAACAAACACAAAATTTGATATATGTAAAACTAGTACATATATCCGGAGGATCACCCATGTTCAGACGGAGTAAAATCAGGATTAATAAGTTACAGAAGCTGAATAATACTTGTCCGGAGTAGCAAAAGATGTAAAAGATTACATTTTTTAACAGGGCATACCCCTCCTTGAACCTGTTGGGGCATCCGTACTAGATTCCTGGGTCTCCACGTTGTTAGTCGGACCAGCCTCCGCCTCTCTCTGAGCCCGCGCCTTTCTCCGAGCCTCCCCCTTGCTCTTCTTCCGAGCACGGACTTGCATGAGCTCGGCCTTCCGACCCATTTCTCGTATCTCCCAAAGAGCTCGCACATGGCACATGAGAACACACAATACCGAATCTAGAATCACCGAATCAGCAAAAGTACCCTCACCCGGATATAGAGGAGAATGCCACACCCCGCAATCACAGTTGATCAGGTCGCGCCATCCTTCATAGCCAGGGAAAATGGGGTAATCGAACGGATCAGGAGCCGGAGCTGGAACTGGCATAGGGGCAGAGGTGCAAGCATCGTACTCATTTTGAAAGTGTGCCCAGCATGATGGTCCAGAGCAATTCTTCGACATCTTGCATGCAAAATATCAACATAAATTACTTTGGATCCCTCGGTTCCGGAGGTAATGAGATCCCAAGATCAAGCCCGGATTGAGAATTTACCTTGGTTAATTTCTTCCCTTCGGATGGGTAACTTTCTCTTAGCGCAATGGTAAAAAATAAAAGTGACTGCCCCCTATTTATAGGAGGACAGTTTGGGCATCACAAGTATTTATTGCTATTTTCCTCTTTAGATCCACCGTTGATCTGTTTGATCGAACGATCACAGTACAATTAAGGAGGCGAAAAGACACAATTGGTCAGCCCAATCGCTGCCTCGGACATATTACCACTATTCAAACAATCACTTCGGATATCTCAACATCTGGATGACAAACATATCCTTTTGGATATTAATCTTTTCGGACGTTCGAGAACTATCTCTCAGAATCAAGTACCCCTTTTCTCAAAATTACAGACCGAAGCCTTCTACTTCGGACTGTAAGAAAAAAGGGGGAGGGAGAGATACTCTCAAAAGAACTTCAAGAACTCTAGACCCGGATTTCTTTTTTATCATGGAACGGATTGAACGAAAGACTTCTTCTTTTATAGTTCCCAACTATATTCTACTATGATACTTGGAAACTAGAGGGACATATGTTGATATGAGAATATGTCCAATCCGTTATTTGGATGTCTCACGATTGGATCCTAAGACATCATGGTATTACAAGGACAAGGCATCAAAGATACGAGCATAGGATCCCGAGCTAAGGGCTATCCGAGGTCATACCTGACCAAAACATACAAGAATTCCGTGATAGGGATAGTCGGACCAAAGTGCTATATCCGGAAGGAAGTAGGTCCGAACCACCAACACATATGAATCTATATTTGAACATAAAGAGAACCAAGTGTGGCAGATCATAGCACATTAGTAGAGGAGGGCACAATCGATTCCGGGCGTCTCGATCCGAAACATTACCCTCGGATGTCTTCTCAGACGAGAGTACGAAGATGCCCTCAAGGATCTTACAAAATGACTAATCTAGCCTCGAGGCCCAAATGGTGGATGAGTTATGACAATACTATGGTCCATGGACTTAATTAAGCCTTGTTGGCTTAATCTTAGACCTACACTTGGCACAATCCAAGAGGTCTACCCCTAAATGGGGAATAATCTCTATAAATAGGGCACACTTCTTAAGGTAAATCAACAAGCTCACTTGATCTTCTCACTTTACTATAAACTTTAGACCTTCATTTTTACAAATTCGATTCATAATCACTCTTGAGTAAAGTCTCACTTCCGGCTTGATCCTTGGCAAGCCGAATCTAAAGGTTCTAACCTCCCGCTCTAGTCACTTGTACAGGTTACATCCTAGATGTTTAGAGCTTAAAGTTGAAGACTAACTTTGCTTGAGGATCCTAATCTAGTAGACTTAGTTAGCTTTTGTTATACTCGAAGGTTGAGACTTTTACCTCAACAAACACATTGAGTGTGGGCAATTAGAATGGAATATTGGTCCACATATGGGAGCTATCTACACTCAACAGCAAGCTTAGAGCCCTAGGCTTGTAGCCTCTAGCCAGTATAAACAAATTCGTTTTATGCACAAAATAAGAACAATTCTTCAAGAACTTAACAAAAGCATAAAGAAGCTTTCAACAGTTTTTGTCTCTAACAAGAATTATAACATGTTTTCTGGCAATTTGTCTAACTATAGAAAGCAATTCTCATCAACACTTATTCTCACACTTTTAACATTTATAGCAAAATTCTTTCTTCACTGTGTTTATTTACCTTCAAAATCTCTTCCCTTGCTTTGCACTTCTTTATTCCTTCATTTACTGTTTACCACAAGAAAAAAACTAGAGCTGACTGTTAATCGATATAATAAACGGTCCGGAATTAATCATCATTCATCATTGATGAGTAAAGAGTACACCAATAATTGTTGACTCAAGTGACAACGGACTTAAGTTCCTATAAAATTTTAAGTTCGTCCATTGTATGATTATGGTTTAAACGAAATTAAAAGCGACCTATTTAAGGCTAATAAAATTGGGGTAGGGCTTATTCAAGCCTCTAATCTAGCTAGGTTGAATAGGCTTTAATGCTTAAACCAAAGTTACAAAAGCATATCTGCCTGAAGAAAACTGGAATCAACCTTTTTGACAGATGATAGCCAAAAGACATTGTTAGTCAAATAAATCTAATCTCAATGACAGAATGATTAATGTTAACCCATGACATAAGTACTATGATCTCTATAAAGGCAACAATTTCCAGATTAAGGCCATGAAAATAGCTGACAGAGATTCTATTTGTTTATCTTTCATAACCAAGATAAGTATATATACAAACCATCACCGTCACAGAGATTTCCACAATGCTAAAGATAAACCATTGTTTCCCTGGAAATCGAACGTGCCATGTTAACGTTGGCGGATGTCTTTCACGTGATTTCCTCCATCGTTCCATTGTACGTGGCCACGATTGCTGCCTACGTATCTTTAAAATGGTGGAAGATTTTTACGCCAGATCAATGTGCCGGCATAAACAAATTCGTGGCAAGTTTTTCAATCCCCCTTTTATCCTTCCAGATCATCTCAAGGAACAACCCATACAAAATGAGCCTCAAACTTGTATTGGCTGATTTCCTTCAAAAACTTCTTGCTTTCGCGGTATTGGCAGTTGTTTCTAGAATAAGGTCAATAGGGGGCGGGGGCATGAAGTGGGTCATAACTGGTCTTTCGTTGTCAGCGTTGCCTAATTCTTTAGTTCTTGGAATTCCATTGCTGAGGGCAATGTATGGGGATCAAGCAGCTGAGCTTTTGAGCCAGATAGTCTTTTTACAAAGCTTAATCTGGTATAACCTACTGCTGATTCTTTTTGAGGTTCACGCTGCAAAGGAATCTGTTGACGTGCCACCACATATAGAAATAACAGGTACGCGTAGCATTTTTTCCAATTTGATCACGAGAACGTTTTGTGGTATGAACTCCTCTAGCATTCGACTCAGGTCCTATTGAAGTGTATTTGGAATAATGAAAATTGTCACATATATATTCTCTGTCTTGAAAGAACTGTTTTTCCTGAAATATTAGAGTACATGGAAAAACTCTTTCTTACAGAAATAAATCTTTACCTCAACTTTACCATGTTCTGTACACTACACTACATTATTGCTTTGAAGGAAACTCACGTGGATTGGAACCAAGAGATGATAACAGAGGAGATGAAAGAACAGAAAAGAGGAAAAGGAGCATGACAACAATTTTCCTAACAGTGGGAAGAAAGCTTATCGAAAATCCCAATACTTACGCCTCCTTGGCAGGTATAATATGGGCATGCATACACTTCAGGTAATACGGGTAATATGATCACAGTTCACTATATCATTAGTGCACAAAAAAGGCAAGAGCAATCAATTTGGATAAAATTCTGATCATCATATTGTAAACGATGCAGGTGGGGAACAAAATTGCCAAAAGTCATTGATGATTCAATATCAATACTTGCAGATGGTGGACTTGGAATGGCTATGTTCAGCTTAGGTTTGTTGGATTCATTAGCTACACTCCATAGTCCATACATAATCTACTTTTTCGACCTCTAACTTCTAAATTCTTTTGTAGGCCTCTTCATGGCATCACAAGATAGCCTGATACCCTGTGGGAAGCGCAAAGCAGTGTTAGCCATAGCCATGAAGTTTGTAGCTGGACCAGCCCTGATGGCGGTGCCCTCAGTTGCACTTGGACTCAGAGGAACATTGCTTCGAGTGGCTATTGTGCAGGTTCAGCACTTTAGCTTTGGGATAACATACTAATCAACCTAATGAGTATTGTTAAATGAATTGCACACGGCTAGCCTAACTGCATTGTTATGTAAATGCAGGCAGCTTTACCACAAGGAATAGTTCCATTTGTATTCGCAAAGGAGTATAAACTACATCCAGACATACTGAGCACAGGGTACTAAATCAACTCTTTCATTAATAGCAACGTTTTACAGAATATATTCGGATAATCTTTTTCTTTCCTTTTTCGCAGGATTGTACTTGGACTGCTGTTGGCAGTACCAGTTGGACTAGCATACTACTTGCTGTTGGCATTGTGATGAAAAGTATCACTAGCTTAATACTACCATTGATACTGCAAGCTTTTAGCCTTTCTTTTTTTTGGTGTCCCTATATATTTCAGATCATCAGTATTATCTGATAATGGAGAAGGTTGAGATTTAAGGATTTATGACCTTGGCTGAAAATTACCTAGCTAGGCTATGTATATCTAGACAGCAGTTTATTGGTGATTTGTAGTTGTGGGAATTTTAGCAAATCCCTGTTGTCCCAATTTGGATCTCAACCATATGGCCCAACGACAACGAAGCACATCATGATCGCAACTATATAAAGTTTTTACGTGTTACTAAAACAAAAATAATGAATTAGTTGTTTGGGATATAATATTGAGAAAATTTAATTTCAATTATATTTTTTTACAAAATTATAAAATATTTAATAAAAGTTAATTTTTTTAATTTAAATTATATCCCAAACGATCCATGAGATTCACATGGTTTATGCAGATGGAGGGAGTTAAAGACCTTTAAGATTTCAAATTGCATGAATTAACATGTTGGTCCATAAATTGCTAAAATACAATTAGATTATAATTAAGAACAATTCATATAGATACAATTTATCATCGTTATGTTAACGTAAATTCCAAAATTGTGAAATGGTCGGTAACTCGGTATAGTAAATTATGAAATGATTATTATGATTTAAATTGTAGCAAAGGTGTCGGGAATTTTCAAGATTACCTAATTGACCTATGTACTCTTCTCACCGCATTCTAAGTCCCGAATTAATGAAGAAGTACCTAATTGAAATGGTGCCTTTTGATTTGATTATGATATTCATATAACTTAAACGGGTTAAAGCTTTCAACTATACCGTGTAAAAAATTATGACATTTATAAAACTAGTATTAAATCGTGACGTTGTCACGAGAATAGTTTACTTTAATTATATTATATAAATTGTTGATAAGTAAGTAAATTCAGAAAGTAAAATATAAAATAGTAAAGAATAATTAAAATTATCAGAAACCTTTTAGAAAAGTTATACATGATCGACGGATATATGAAAAAATGCAAAGTAGCTTCGACATTATGTAATTCCGCAATTCAAAGTATTTCAAAGTTAAAAAAATAAAAGTATGAAGTAATAATGCATACACACGTCTAAAAGTTGTTTTTTATTTCCACTGCAGTTGTATGTGTCACCACCCAAGGCTGGAAAAATTTCATTCTACAAACATGTTTTACATATTACGATTTTTTTCCACATAACCCACACCCCCTCTCAGGCGGTCCGTCATGGAGATCAAGAAAGTATATAGAAGATCGAAGGCAGTTCCCCGCTTTGAGAATACCTTATGATCTCCGCCATGTTATGTATCAAGAAAGTAGAGATCTATTAGAGTTTCTCCGCGTAGAGAGTATGGGGGGAAGGGAGGACGTACTAAGCCCCTCCCACTTCAGATGACACAATTCAATACACCATAATTTCAAACTGGTTTTGATTTGAGTTGGTGGCTGAGATAATCTCAATATTGTCTCTAACTTGTTAGTAAACATGTTTAGATTAGTGTATACTCTTAAAATTATAATAAGAAATTGTTTACCATTTATACACATGATGTGAAGTTTAATATCTTCTTTGATATGATTTTTTTTCTAAGTTTGATGGTATACGAATATATCAAATTGCAGATCATTTGTAAGTAGATGTAAAGAAATGATATATGATTCGTACATAGATAGGTTTAATATTGTAAGCATATAATTTTTGTTTATTTAGTAGTATCGAAGTTTTTGAAGCTCTGTTGATCGGAGCTGCTATAGCTCCAAATTGGAGCTATGTATATAGCTTCATTGCTCGAAGCTTTGAACAACTCTGGCTTGGAGCTAGATAGAAGAAGCTTCACCGAAGTTGTTAGAAATGATTTTTGTGATGTACTTGTGACATGAAAATTCCTATTTTTAGTTTAAGCATAATTTGTGATGTACAAACTTCATGCAACCTCTTTTATAATATATTACCATATATCCTATCCCATTAATTTTTCTTTCTAAAATTTATGTTTGGATTCGAGTCATTGAAACCGGCCGCAGCGGAGATAGTATTAGCAACACAAATATCACAACCCTTTTAGACAAATTGTGATATGTTCCTAAAATATAGGATGTTGCATATTATATTCTATTTAAAAATTATTTTTGGAAAGTTTTTTTCCAAATTTTCATGCACTTTGTAGACTATTATTAGAACCATTATCTTACAAAAAATCATGTTGATGAAAATCCAAGTCGATTCTACGATATAATTACTTTTAATAATGAATAAAATAAATAAATTAATCGAGAAAATAAAACTTGCAAATAACGTTGATCATTATATGTGGTGGTTCTTCAGTGAATATTGTGTAATATAGTTTGCTTTTATAATAACCATAAGGGAAAATGTCATATATATACCACCATTGCTAGATGTCGTGTTCCCATATTGGTCCTATCTAAATGAATAATCACATCTAAATTCAAATGTCTATTAACAATTACATATAGGTCCAAATGATCAAGCTAAATTTAATTTTTCCAAACACACCCTTCACAAGTTTTAATGTTGTTTGCAAATTTGAGCATGGCTTAAATTTTTTTATATATATTTACTCCAAATTCAAAATTATATTTTATAAAAAAGGAAACCAAAAATTGAAAAATGTCCAGAGCTAACACAGTTCCACCTAAGATTTATTTTGCAAAAAGTTGGTGGTCGGTTGCTCTGGTGTGGAGCTACTGCACCAGAGTTATTTGGAGCTTCAATTTACAGTGCCAACTTGAGATGCTCCATGGAAATAACTTCTCCAATAGAGTTGTTATATAGCTCCGGTGGAGCTTTATTTTCCCTCCCTATTTTTTTTATTTCAATCAAACTTTCAATTTGGTCCGTAAATTATTTCTAATTTTACAATTAAATCAAAAAACTACTTATTTTATGAAAATTATAATTATGTTGTAAAATTATAAAAGGCCCCTATAATATCTGTAATTCATGATATTAAACAATTAATAAGGTACTAAATAAAAAATAAAAAAATAAAGGATTTCAGTTAATTTTAAAAGGAATAAGGGATGCCTTTTCAAATCGACAAAATAAAGGCCGTGTTTGACATCATTCCTTTAATCAATGAAAAATAGACCTATATGTTATTGTTGAACAATCAGGGACCAAAGTGTAATTATAACATCTAAGAGGGTACTAAATGAAATTGGCCCCTATAAGTACTTTAAAATACGGCTCATCATGTTGAATTTGCTTTGAAAGGGATAAGATTCAAGCCGAACCCTTTCGAAGCCGACTGGCTGATCACATATACTCCACATGTTAATTATTTAAAAAGAATTGTATTCCTCAAATTCGAACCAAATAAAATAAGAAAGGTCTATAATAACACAGTTTATAAGGTTGGAACCCAACAACCTCGAGCTAGTATGTGCCTCCCCCCCCCCCTAACCACACATGATAAGTGTACTCTCTCTTTATCCCGAATTCAAAATCCGCATTCCATTTTGGTGCATCCCAATATCAACTTCACATATTTTAAATGAAAATTCTATCTCCTACTTTGTTTACCCTCTATCATACTTTTTCACATCTCTCTTCATTTATCCAATCTATTTCATACTTTACTACTATTTATTATACTTAATTCATTCTTAACTCAAATTTTGTGTTAATTTGTACATAAAGTTGAATCTGATATGGAGGTAACATTATCTTAAAAATGTAATTTTACATGTTGTGGTAATTTTCATAGCACCCATCCCGCACCCCCTCTCCGAAACAAAGTATTATTTTACTGACTTAACTATAAAATGTTGTCGGGAGTCATAAGGTGGTCTGGTGGCAAGGAGCTAGGGTTGTATGCAGGAGGTGCAGAGTTCAAAACCCGGCAGCGTTGGAGTTATAAGGTGGTTGAGGCTTGGAGTTATAAGGCGGTATTGATAATTGTACCTTGTAATATAACACTACAAGAAAACAACGGGTTTCTAATGGAATTTTTTTCCGTTAGAACAGTAACGGAATTTCTAACGGAATAAGATTCCGTTTAAAA
>JAYMSP010003642.1:0-19032 GCA_036897095.1 Plantago elongata
GTCAAGATTTTCTGGCAGAATCATACCCTCGAAGAGGCCACTTGGGAAAAGGAAGCTGAGATGCGAGAGAAATACCCCTACTTGTTCGCCGAGGATAGGTCGAATTTGGAGGACTAAATTCCCTAAAGTGGGGGAGAATGTAAGGTCCGCAAAAAAATTTCCTCGTGTATCCGAAAAATTACTTTAATATTAATTTTATTATTTCGTACGAGCAAAAATATTACGTGAGTACATTGGGTCGAATTTAGAATTTTAACGCCAAGCGGATTCGACGTTAAAGTAAGAATTGGGATTATATTAATAAAATAATAATAAAAATAATAAAATAAAAATTATTTATTTTAATTTTTCTATGGCTCGAGTTCGACTCAATAAGTGCCCGAGAGTCGATTTAATAATTTTTTTCGGATTTTAATGCGAGTCATTTGGAAGCCAGAATGAGCCAGTTGTATATAAAGCATCGGGATTCACCTCATCATATAAAGCACCCAACACAGGTAGTCCTGCAAGTTGTGATAAATCCCATAGAGTAATTAAATCTCCCCAGATGACATATGGAGCGTATTTGTTAAAGGAGACCAAGCTTCGCAAAATGATTTCATGATGTTTGAGTCAAAATCATACGTGAAAAATGATGCATTAACCGCTTCGTAAATCCTTGCGTCACGTAAAGTATGTTTGCTACGACTCAAAATGTCTTCCGTCCATTCCCAATAGCCCGGAAGGTAGCGAAATTCTCCATCAACACAAAATGACTCTTCGTTCCAAGTTGTTTTCCCTGGAAGGATATTGCGACCTAAAGTTTGGAACATTTTAGTGGTCCTGAATTGGCGGTGCGCGCTAAGAAGAACTTGTGACTTTGTGTGTTTGCCTGATGCATCAATATTTTCCCTCGTCCAATTGTTCCTGCGCATAGAATGCACCAAAGATGGCCATTGCCTCGCATAACGCCCAGTAATAGGCTTTCCAACCGGCACCATTGTTTCTTTCTCCAAAGATTCATCTTCGTCATTAGATATGGCCAGAAATTCACCTTGAACAAAAGTTGAAGTCCATTTTCTAAATGCACCATCCTTGCCTCCCTAAAAAAAAAAAAGTACAATAATTAGACGAAGAAAATGAGAAAAGCGAATATATAAAGTTAAATATCAAAAGGACAAAAATGGAAGGGGCAATTTTAAGAAAGAAAAAAAAAGGAGCAAAGCATAATAAGGGAAAAGAAAAGGATATCAAAAATCCCCAAATCACTTTCTCCTCCACCCACGCCCTGCTTCTTCCTCAAGCCGCCATCGAGCTCCTGCAGTCGTACGCTGCTCTCTCTCACTCTCCATCACACTTGCCGCCCACTCTCAATTCCGCCCGCCACTCTCCTCTACTGCTGCGTTTTTCGCCCGTCGTGCCTCCGTCGTACGCCCCCATGTCTGACCTCCATGCCTGCTACTACGACTCTCCGTCGAACCACCACCAATCGATCAACTCATCTCGTCTGCCGTTGCTGCTCGTGATTCCGTTGGCGTGCCTCAGCTCCATTCGACCACCACATTCCGCCAGCCTATCTCCGTCGTACACCTCCATGACCGGTGCGCCTCCTCTGCCACAGGCTATGAAATCAAACTTCGAAGTGCCGCCTCAAACCACCTTCAATCGCGAGTAACGGTTGGCTGTAAGTCATCTCCACAGCTCGCCGTACTGCTCCGTCAGGCGTGCCTCCTCATAAACCACCATCCGTTGATTACTTCATCTCCGGTAGGATGTGATTGACGGGGGAAGTACCATCTGACTAACGATTGACAATAAAAACTCGATCAAGGTTTGGCACTCACCGGATTCAAAACGAAAAAGGTATATGTTGTTGCTGCTGATGACTTCTGCCTCTTCTTTCTTGCTGTTCTTGCTCAAATATGAAAAAAAATAGACTGCATCAGGCTCATATATATAGTGATAGGAAAGAGTTTGAATCTAGATTGGAGTCTGAGATTTGATATTATCCAATTCGAATTCTAATTTGAAAGGGAGAAGATTTAGGCAGAATCTTAGAAGGGTGTTCAAGTTTTTTTTGCATCCCAGTCACGTTTAGTTATGAATTCGAATTTGAATCAAAGTTGCGAGTTGAGATAAACGCTGATAATCGAAAACCCAAGCTCATCCAGTTGACGCAAATTCAGCCTAAGTCTGTTTCAACTACCGAAATATATGCGAGTAGAAAGGTGTTCTTTACAATCAGGCTAGTCGAGCTTATAGGCCAGTAGTGCATTGTAAAGTCCAGGAAAGATTATTTGGCTATTGGGCCATTGGACTCGTAGGTGTGACGATTAAATTGATTAAATAGAAAAACAACTTCGGTCCATATCAAATGCAATTAAAGCCCGGTCAAGTCAAAGGGTCGGGTCGCGACTCGATCATTCCAAACGCATCCAAAAAATGACGCTACTCATATACAAGTAGCGAAGGGGCATTTGTAGACGAGCAAAATTCGTCTACTCTAAAATAACATTAAAAACTATATATTATAATACAAAATATGATCTTTCTAGTACTTTTGGATTTTACAAAATTAAATTCCAAAAGGAATTTGCTAGATCATTTTTTATAATATATAGAATTAAATTAAATCATGTCGTATGGGTCAACGTGGAAGAAATCGCGTAAATTAGACTGCGTATGATGGAATTGGGCTGCGTACGATCAAATTAGATTGTGTACGATGAAATTAGGCTGCGTATGATCAAATTGAACTCCGCATGATGAAATTGGCCAGAAGTATTGGACTAGTCCACGGGCTTTCCACCTCCCAACACTTATAAATAGAGGCCTTCCCCCTTCATTTTTACACACCTTTTGATTTAGAAAGGATCAAAGAAGGATTTAACAAGGAGCTAAGAAGTATTAAGCAAGGAGCAAGGAAGAGCAAGAACGACCCTTCTCCTCCCAAGATCCGCCGTCTTCCTCCAAACGCCGCCATCTTTTCCCGAAGATCCGCCTTGAAGTTCGACCAAGCCTTCAAGCAGTTCATCCAAGAATCAAAGCATAGTCGCCATTTGATCCGAGAAGAAGTCTTTGCACATTTGAAGAAACGTTTCTAGGCGATCAACCAACATCAAAACAAGATCAAAGCCCATTTCTGCGACGATCAAGAAGCTTCCTTCAAAGAGTTCATCAAGTCCTCTCGAAGATCGCCATCATTCACTCTAAATACTTCCAAGTTCATCAGTTCGATCCGAGATCAAGCTAAGAAGCCCTCGCATCGACGTTCGCTCGACTTTGAAGTCAAAAGTTTTAAACCGAAGAATTTGAAGATCCAAGTTCGTCGTCTTAGAAAACTAGAATCAGAGGATTAGACTAGAGATTTATACCCGCTTTAAACAAGTTCAGTAAATTATCATTTGAGCAACTTTATTTGCTACAATTCTATGTGACTGAGTGAGTAGTTGTATATTTTATGTACTTGATTATAATTTTTTAATAGTTACTAAGTACTTAATTGGAATTTTAAGGTGTTACTAATTGCTAATTAGTTGTGGAAATTATCAAACACTTACATTGAAAGGCATTACATCCATCAATTTATAATGCTAAATTGACATTCTAAATTGCATCCATCAATTTATAAGTAGGACTTTAATGAGAATTCAATACTGTAAAATATTAAGATATAAAGGAGTTTGTTTTGTTTTGTTGGAGAATGATTTAACTCTTTAAGTAATCTGAAAATTAAGAATAACACAATAAAAAATAGATTGCTCTGTAATTATTCAAATGAGCTCTGTACATATCTATTCCCATAATTAAAACGTCTATGTTGTTTATAAAGTAAAATAAAATAAGTATTATTATGATATAACATAAAACTTCATCATTAAAAATATAGATGTTTTGATATTGATTATAATAATTGAAATATTGTAACAAAATTTTATTTGTAAATAGGTGTTACTATAATACACGTAGTGTGTATTTTTGAATTATATATTTTAATATTTTAGTATAAAAAATAAATTTATAGTTATAATTCATGACTTTTCTCCATGTTCAAAGGCCCATGATCCAAAAGATCTAAGACCAACTTGTTGTCAGTCCGATAAGGTTTTCATGTGATAAATAATTTATTTTCTAAATACTGTAAAAACTTCATACATTTATACTCTTTTTCGTCTCAATTTCATCTTTATATCTTGACTTTTTCACATTAATCATTATTAAAATTTATTTTAAATTACTCTTAAACTACAAAGGTAAATAATTTAATAAAACCATATAATAAAAGTTTGAGATGTAAGGTATTATAAAATATATTTTTTAAATATTAACTATTGTCATTTAAGATTAATTCAAAGTTAAAGTTGACAATGGTTAACCGGAAAAAGTCAATATAGGAAGATGAAACCGAAGGGAGTATGTATGGATTGAGAAAAAATATTCATATAAAAAGGTTTATTTCTAAGTAGAAGTTTGTACTAAAGATGTCCTTTTTAATCATCCAATGGAACAACAAATTGTGAATATTTTAACTGAATACAAAATTATCACATCAATTTGACAAGAAGTGGAGCGGGATAATCCAAAAGATTATAATACTGACGTATAAACAATTTTATGTCAAGTAAAATATCAATTTCAGGTATTAAAGTCTAGTTTAGAGTGGTGCTGGAGCAGTGATCACTACCACAAATGTTCTTATCATTTTCAAGTTAATGCACTATTTTGCTAGTTCACGAATTAGAATTGCGAATTTTCATATCAAATAAAAAAATACACATATTTTAACAAGTTAAGTTCGTTGAATTTTCAAACTCATGAGCTAACGCAAGTTATCCTTTTCTTAATTCCTCCTTTAAAAATTCAGGGTGCTACAGGAAAAAAAAAAAAAACAAGGGCTTATATCATATTGCTCCCTTCCAGCAGGCCCGGTTCTCAAATTGGTCCATGTTACTCTAACAATTACGTTGGAGTCTAGAAAGAGGTGAGAGAGTTGACCAGCTTAATTCATGTTTTGTAAATCTGAGAAACCAAACAAGGCCTTATGAGATTACTATTCGTCTTCTTCTTCCTTTCACATCTTCTCCCTTTTTCACCACCCACCATCATCACCTCCTCCACCGTCGCCTCCTCCACCGCCCACCATCACTCTACAGCTCGAACACACTCGCCGGAAAGTTGCCCAGCTCCGGTCACCCACTTCGCGCGCACAGCTCACCATAAATCGCTCTTCAAACTCGAAAATGGTATATCTCTGTTGCCAGTCGAGCTCGTCGGAATTGGTTCGGGTTGGGTGGTCGGAGTCGGGTTGTTTGAGGAAGCCAAGATACCGGAGGGTGGTGGTAGTGGGTTGGGCGTTCAAAATTAAAGGTGTTTGGCGAATTAAAAATTCAATTTTCAAACAAGGATAAATATGGGTTTTTCGCGTTTAATTCGTGAAAATTCAAATTCGTGGGTTTCAGTGTAATTAAATTTAACGAACACGGTGCTCACCTGTTATTGTTTAACTACGAGGGATTCAGATGTAATTGGTAGGAGTCCATATATAAACGTCCCAAAAAACAAAGCAATGAAAGAAGAGAAGAGAAGAGTAGAAACTAGAAAGAAACAAGAAATAGATAAAAGGAACAAAAGAGAAAGAAAGGCAAGCAAATTGGGTCCTTGGGCTGCTGCACTGCAGATTAGGCCTCGATCGATCCAGCAGAGTCAAAAAAAACCAAGCTTACTAACTGGAACCCAGAATTAGAAACAACAGAGATCACTTCCACACACAAACATGTAAGATTATCTGCTCTAGCTCGAAAAATGAATACGCACACCACCACACTTCAGAGCAGAGCATCATCATCTGGGCCAGCAAGTAAAACCTGAAATTTCAATCACTGTTAAGGCCATGTATTGATAATTTTTTGTTAAACTCCTGTTTTAGAGCCGGAAAAACAAGGTGAATTTTTAAAATCCCGTTACAAAACTTCGCGATAGTAGAGCTCGTAACATCCATCAATTCTAAACATATGATCTTGGAGAATCAAGAAATACTGTATCAGAACAACAATTTGTCCGGTTTTACAGCTCCATGGCATATTCATACTGTATCATTATACCAAAGGCTGCTAAGTTTCTCTTCCGGAATTCTAAAAGTTAATAGTATGCACGATAATGTTATGAGAACACTTACGTTGCTGCATTCGAGAGCATACTTCCTTGCAAGAATTAAGGCCCCGTTTCTTTCATGCTCCGACTCAAAAACAAGCACAAAGGACTGTCCTTTCCGAGCCTGCCAAAAGAGTGACTTGGCTGCAGAATTTCCACCTCCTCTGAATCCACAAAGCTGAAAAATGGAAAGTAAGATTCAAAACACAAGTCTCTATTAAAATGATGCAAAGTTTAAGACATGGATTACTTTGTATTGCAAATTCGAAATTTCCAAGTTAAGAGACGAGACTGATGAGTGACACATGAAGTTACGAGTGACAGCATGAATATATATTGTTTTTCCGATGATATTTTGCATTTTGCAACAATTTCTAAACATGACTAGGTGTGCAGAGACTTGAAGAAAAACAGAAAACCAAAAGAAACCAACCGTGTACCTGCATTGCCCTAGAATACGAATCTCTCGCCTTAGTGATCCAACCTCTGCTAAGCTTTATCCTAGTTTTCGCAATATGAAATACATGTGTTGAATGTGATGAATAATTCCGTCCGTTCATTTGGGAGATAACTACCTGCATCATAGAGATCCTGACAATCACAAGCCAACTCTTCTTAAGATTGCTCCTTTTGCATGAAAAGTCATATTCCGATTCTTGAACATAGTTGATTATGATATATGAGAAGAAGGTAAAGGCTACGTACGCTGAAATCGAAGTTTGGTTTCCGCAGAAGTGTTTCAACATAGCTCCCCAATTCAACAGCTGAAGGGGAAAGCAACATCAATTAGAATTCCGCTCCACCGATCATTTCCATAGTGGTTAATAAAGGAAACATACAACAAGAAAAATAAAATCAAAAGACTAGGACATGATACCATAGACAACTTTAAAAGTAAGAATTAATGTTCGAACCAGGATCGATAGCACACTCAGTTGTAAGCGAAACCTTTTGGCCATTTGATGATATATCAGCTTCCAGAACTCGCCCAACATCAATGGGCTCCGGAGCATACATGAACTTGTTTGCACCTGGTAAAGTTTGAAGATACAGATAGGAAGAGAATTTATGAGATAAACTTAGACTCTTAAGTGGAATTAGAAATGATACATAACAGACGAATGAAGATATTACGTAGCACTTCTTGAAGTATAACTAGATTGTCATCTCCTTTCTGACTAAAATAACATGAAAAGAAGCACAAGTTCTGCTTCAGATGATTTCATACCCATAAGCATACAAATGTTAGTATGTTACATAAAAAGGTTATCATGGGAGTCTTTAGACAATCGACATAAAAAAATAAAGCACGGATGGACTACAAATGGTATACAAATACTATCTATCCTACAAAAAGAACATAAAAGTCCCAGACCAAGTAAGGGTGTGAATGAAGAACCTAAAATAGCTTCCCTTCGGCTGCACTGAGTCGAGAGACGATACCATTGGACCATACATTTTGCAAGATCAATTGGTTCTTTGCAGCAGGACTCAATCCGCAGAATAGAACCTACTCTCACTGGGCAGCTGGTAAACTTGTATAACTGGGATGTGTTTTTCTCAGCTTTCTTGCTCGTTGCTAGCTGTGAAAGATAAAGAAAAGCCTTAGAATAAATTTAGACACGTATATATGGTAGTATTTCACAAGAAAGACAAGCTGAGAGCAAACAGGAACAGAGGAAAACGGACCTTATTTTGAAGAGTGAGTGAAATTGTACACTTCTCTCTTATTCGAAGTCTCAGTTCCCGTAATTCATGTTCCATATCCATGACCTGCAAAGGAGTACACAGAATGTGTTTGTGAAAAAGTCGGACGTATTTATCGCCAACAGCTGCCTTTAATACGGCATTTGATAAGCAATGCTGGGAAGTTACCTGAACAGAAGATAGAGTATAAGAGTAATAATAAAGCGACATACCTTCCTAGGCTGATGCATCAATCTAATTCTCCTGGCCTCCTGGACCTCTTCAATAAGTTCATCGGCATCCTATCAGCAATGAAAACTCAATAAGTCCATTTTGCTATAGCTTGCGCTCATCACATATAATAGCAATACAAGAAAATTCATTGAGGCTTCGAACATTAACAAATATAAATAAATATACAATCTCTTTAAAAAATGATGGAACAGTTTTAGGTGATTATCGGGATGAATAATGGTCCTCCTCCATAAGTTTTGCTAGTCATTGTAGACTGTAGTGTGATCTTTACGCCTTCAAGAATCCATTTTCCATCTTATTCTAATGGACATGTTCTTGATTGATTGTTGCAGACAACATAAAGCAAAACATAAAACAATTAGTTCAAAAACTCGCCTGTTGCTTTCCTGAGATATGGTTTCTTTCTTGTGCATCAAGGGCCTCTCCAATTCTTCGTACAACTGCCCTCGCACTCTCAATTTCAGCACAAGCAAATGACTTTTCTTGGTTAACAAGTTTCTTCGCATCTTCAGAGGCCTGCATAAGCAAGTTAATTTAGTCATCTGACCACAGACATGAGAAAAGAAATCACCATTTGGCACTTCATATCTCAAGGAGTGTATCTTCCACGTGCACTAAAGGCAGTAACATTACATCCTTCGATTTTCATTTGTACGTGGACACATTTTCATATACTAAAGGAGATTCCCGGTTAAAATGCACGGATTATATAACCTGCTTGAGAAAATTCACTAGCCTTTTGACTTCAAACTTCTCTTGAATCAGATCTCCTTCCTTTCGGGTCAATCTCACAGCCAAAGCTTCCACCTGGACAACATATGTACCACGATAATATGCAAACGTTTGATAAAATGCATTAGTTTACCATCAGTTAGCAAAGGACACTAACCATAGAAATGGCTCTCGCAACGTCATCTTTGTTTTGGCCAGACAATCTTCCTCTCAAGTATTCCAACGCATCTCTAAGCTTCTTCAGAAGCACATGTCCATCCAAAGAAGGCACATCCTTGAGTTTAGCCTGTGATCAGAAATTATCACATTGCTCACTAACTGCACGAAAAGTATCACATCTTGAACAACCGTGGCTACTACATTACCTCTTCTGACAACTTAGCTGCAGCAGCCAAGTTCTTGTCAAATTTACTGGCCAATGCACGTACAGATAGGCGCTTATGTTGCTCGCTTAGCTGGTTCGTTTCGTGGATAACAACCTCCTTCAAAGGCGGACGAACACTTTCTTCCTTGGTGTCATCTAAAATTTGAATATCAGGTCCTAATCTATATTTAGGAAACTGATTAAACCGAAAGCTTGTGTCAGCTGCCACGGACACAACTGCCGGCACCTCCTCATCTCCAACTGCCGGGCTAACCCTCCTCATCAGCCCAACTCTAGACTCTGCAAAAACCGGAGAAAACTTGATAATTTAAGAGGGTTGATAAATTAACTAATTAATAAACAGTGCTAGCTAACTGATGTTATTAATCCTTAGCATTAAAGTGTGTTACTACAAAACTGGCTGGAACCTAAATGCAGGTCTAATAACATTTGGGTACCACTACCCAAAAATAAGTGGGAAAGCAACTACTAGCTATCTAGCAATAAAGAGTCATAAAACAAGAAAAGGAAAAGTCAGCTACTTACAGATGAAAGGATTATGAGATATTGTAATGCTGTTATAATTTTGAAGGGAGAAGAAATGGAAAAAACACTCAATCTTCTTGTTGTAATTATTGAAAAAGGTGGAGAAGTAAAGGAAAAAAAGGCGTCGTTAAGATGAGCAGAAAGAAACAGGAAAGGAACATGCAGTGATGTTAACAAGAGAAGGAAAAATTCAGTGAAGAATGTGTGTCAAGTCAGCTTTTGCAAAAGCAAAGTGAATAAAGGAAAGAACATGCATTTAATCTCGGCTCATCTAAATCGCTTCATTTGGCTCGATAAATATTGATTTGACCTAAAATACATTTTAAATACTCCATTTCAATTTCATTCCAAAATACAATTTACAAACACAATTTCACCAAAATCCATCTAAACGATATTTAAATTCTATAATAATCAGCCCCTTAATCTCTCGACCCTACACCATTCTCTTGATCAGTTAACAGTACTCTGTTTCTCTATCAAGGACCAAGATTTGCATTATCAATCTGGAAAATGACTCTCACTCACTAACCAACAAGGAAAACACTTTTTCCCATCGATTAATTCAGGATAATACATGAGATGAAAACCCACCAGACCTCACGTTCTAAAAAACATATAATCGTATGAATTGATAAACCGAAACGGACAACGGTAATTATTGAATTTGATTTGGACGGACATAAATTTCAGTTTAATTATTAAAATTATTTAAATAAAATATATTTAATTTCAGTTTGTTTAAGTACTTTAAAAAATGAAAAACACTATTTCAAAGCGTGTATTCTACTTTCTGCCGATTTCTGAACAGTTCAACTCTTCAATCAACGCATTCCACCGCCCACCCACTTCGAAAATCCGCCATGCCACGCGACCCCAGTTTCAAGCGGTGCCATAGTTTGCTCTCTTCTCAACCAATTGTTTCAGTACAGCTTAAAATTTTGCTTTTCATTGCACTTCGTGTATTGGCAGTTCGGCACCCCCAGTTGCGGCGGTGTGAGCCACCCCCTCTTATCCCTCCCAAATTGTGCCAGCAAAAAAAATCTCAATTTTTGCTACACTAATCGATTAGCACCACTAAAATCTCAATTGTTGCTATGCTAATCTGAATCGATGACTCTTCGCATTACTATCCAGACCGTCGTGTTCTTTTCTGGAACACCTCCATCGTTTTACCACTATAATTCCACAGACCCCCTGTACTCAGTTTCACATCGGTATGAAGCGCGGGCATCTTCTTTGTCATAGGTATCGTCTCCTCTCTCTTCTAAGAGTTCTTCTGAAATCTAATTTATATTCGGATTTTCACCTACAGTAAAAACTCATAAATTTTTTTTTTTTTTTTATCAATTACTAAGTTGCACTTCACTTCGTTTTTGGTAAAAACTCATAAAGTAATACTCGAATGAACTCCATAGTCCAACTATAAATAAGAAAAAACTTTATTAGTTAATTTCTTTGATCCGTCTTAAATAATTATACCACCTCTATAATAATAAGTAATTTAATATTCAATAATACTTATCTATATATGTGATTTTCATTATG
Source organism: Plantago elongata (assembly GCA_036897095.1). Classification (NCBI taxonomy): domain Eukaryota; kingdom Viridiplantae; phylum Streptophyta; class Magnoliopsida; order Lamiales; family Plantaginaceae; genus Plantago; species Plantago elongata. The sequence goes on from JAYMSP010003642.1 coordinate 11,261, forward strand.
AAATTTAAACATAAAATATTTGTCTAAAATTAGTTGTGATAAGTTGTGATAGTAATTTAAACTTTTGATTTGTAAGTTTAATTTTTAACGTAAGTAGTAGTTAGTAGTTCATTTATATATGAATCTTTTTATTGAACAAAAAAACATCTCTAACTTGTTAATGTAGTATTTAGTAATTTTATTAAATAAATATAATATTTATGTTAGGTACATTATATTATTATGAAAAATATATTTTTAGTATAACTTCTACTTAGGAATATTTTTATATATGAATATTTTTTTTCATTACTATATGGATGTACCTTTTATTCTTGGATTTTGAATAGCATTTAAATTTTTGATGGTGTCAGAATCCAGATGGTTGAGTTTCCATGGGGCAGTACTTAGGTTAAGCCTCTGGTCATTAGCATAAGCATCGGCTCCTCTTTTTTATTGTTGATTTGGTTTCTTATTTCCAATTATGATACTTGATAGTACTGGTGTGGATTTTTCTGGCAATCTAGATAGTCAGGTTTCATTTGTACAAGGCGTTTGTCAGAAACATCACTTCATGTAGTAATGAATTTGGAATTGCCCCTTTGTCCACTAGGTGAGCGAAGAACTGGATTCACCGAAGATTATTAACTCGACCATTCCATGTTAAAAAGATTCTTCTCAATGCATTGGAGCGAATCTGTACAGCATCACATTTATATCCCTTTTTTTTTTTTTTACTTGGCTTAGCAATGCTAATAAATAACTGAATATCTTGTTAAATACACTGAATTGTTTTTATCTTTCATCGTGCTTTGACAACTATTAGTAAGCAGATAAGAATTTTCATCAGCAAAGCACGTCGAATGAGTAAGTTAGATACTTGGATTGACTATATCCATGATGTTTCAATTATACATTTATTAGAATTGGATAATTATACCTTTATTAGAATTGGATATAGTACGTACTGATAATTGTCGTATATAAGATGTCGTTTGGTCTGAATTTGTGTTTTGGTTTTCCCAAAGCATCCTTAACTACTCAAGTTTTTGGATTTCTGCGAAATTCTTCTGCCAATGTCCATCTGAGGCCATTTTGATGAGGTTTATTAATGTATGTAACTCATTTTTTCACCTTCGTATTAAAAGGCCTAAGACCATGTGGATATCGACCTCAGCACTCGAGCAAACTTGGAAACGAGTTTTGGCTTTTTGCAAGCTATGATCCTACGCAAAGACTGGATGGACAGGATACAGAATTGTAGGGCCTTTAGCCTTTGTTACAACTTACAAGATAAAATTGTCTGAGAGTCTGCTAGGCCTCCATTCCATCTTGGACTTAGGAACAACAGTTGAGGTTGTCATCTATGAAAAGAGGCTTACAACTGTTACTCTTTGATGAACTTTTGGGTATGTATGGCACTTTTTATTACACTTACTTCCCTGATTTAGTATTTTTTTTTTATGTCCGAATGAAGATACAAGATGCAAGCCCTGAAGCTAGCATTTTTTTCTCATCTTCACTCCAGGTTCAGACGGTTTTGATGCTAATTGGCATGGTTATAACAGGATGAGAAAGTAATTGAACTTTTCCAGTCCATATGGAATATCTCAATGAGTTAATTACTGCCTATCCAGATCAATTCAGACAGTGCTGATACTTCATATTGATTGTATTATATCTATCTTAAGAAGATGATCTCTTACTTGATTATTTACATAGTTTCTTTCTATGTGGATATTTACACTGCTAACCATGGAGTCATGGAGAGAAAATCTGTCAAGTATGAGACTTTATTAATTCTTCAAATTCCTATAATTACTTAAAACTGTTTAATTTTTTATTACCACGATTGTTTCGATCAAAGATAGGATCATGAGGGAGAATTCTGGCAAGGACATCAAATGCATCTACAAGCTATAACTACTACTTCTGAGAAATGTTGATATTTGTTGCAAGTCGGATGGGTTTCTAATATGTTAATCATATCAGGAAAAGAATAGAATCAGTAAAACTATATTATGAGGTTGAGTTGATTTAATTCAGCCCTTTTCACTGGTCATGTTTCTCAATTTTAGGTTGTGAAAATAGGAGAGTTTTTTTTCTCAATGGATACATGTGTACTTTGAGTAGTATATTTAAATAAAATGGTCATCGAAACATTTCATCAAAAAAATTACTTTCTTCAAATTAATGCAGTTTGTGTTAAATTTTTGGTTAAATTATTTGCATACATGTATTTAGCTATTTATCGGTGTCTCATATTACTAATCCATCTACATATGCTTTGACACACTAGTCACAAGTGTAGAATTGCATAAATCTGAGCTATAATGTTACAATTTTATCAAAGAACATGGATACCATGCTAACCGCAGTGTTTCAAATCTAGTAGTTAAATAAGACGAGCTTAAAAGGTCCATAAGTAATATTTAGGTGGGAAAGAGTTCCTTAGTGATTGATTACACGAATGAAAGAGTTTCATTCGTGACACAGTCATTTGATTTGCTTAGTTATGGTGTGTTTATGGAGTATAAGAATGCAGTCGACCCTCTGGTGAGGTACAGTTGTCCATGGTCAGACCGTATCGATTGGTACATATTACTTTTTTCTTTTTTAAAATCGAGAACGTTATTATATAATCCAAAATGCAACGATCGAACTATAAGGCAACCTAAAAGTGATCCAAACTACTCTGAAATAAACCTCTAGAGTTGCGTGCAAAAATATCAACTCCAACGTAACATTTAAGTTTAGTGACTATCCAAGTTCTATATATAATTTTATCCACAATATCATGTCCTATATCAACATTACTTGTAGACAGTGGCGGAGCCAGAAATTTCATCCAGATAAAGCACAATAACACTTGTCTTGACCAGTTTCATTTGTCATTTTTTACATTCCGATTAAACCTTTTTATTTCCGTTTTAACGATTCTCATACTTATAACGTTAAATATACTAAACTTTTCACAAATAACCAAAAAAAGCAAACTTAACATAAAATATTATTATCTGATCTCTTATTATTTTAAGACAAAATTTTAACTTATCTTTATTGGATTTAAAATCCAATAAAATAAATGTGTAATTTAATAACGATTAATATTGTATTCACAATATATTCTCAATTACTATAGTTTTTCAGAGAATATTGATAAAAATAATAATATCGGTCCAATCATATTTAAATTAATATTACGTTGTTCTTTATTCTTGATATTAAACTTACCAAATATTTGTTCACTTCTATATTATATTATTACTAATGAAATTTAGATAGCACAAAAATATAGTTTAGAGTACAATTGATAAATGATATACTATTTGATTATGTGTGGTGTGACTATGAAATTAAGTTTTTAAGGAAAATATAAGATTATGAGATAAAAGAAAAAACAGATAGAATAACTAATAATAAGTCAATGGATTTGAAAACAAAACAATATGTAGAAAATGAGGGGGAAAGGACAGAAGAAAAGCAGAGTTTAAAGTACACATTGTGAGTTTAGAACTCCAGCTGCCTTCTTACAAAAATGCAAACCATTTGAAATTTACAAACCACTGGGAGACAATTAAACATCAAATTGTTATAGCGCTTAGCGGTTATAGTTCTTACTATTCATTGAATAAATCCGCCCCTGCTTGAGAGATTTCCAAAACATAAATCATTCCTCAAGCACCAAATTACATTCATTGAATTGTTTCATGGAAAGCTAATATAATCAGCATTGATTTCCAACCTTTTCATGCGCATACTAGTATAATGTCTCTCGGGGGCTGATTGACATGCGACTTAAATACCCCGATTTAAATGGTTGAATAGTGATCGAAATTGTAGTGGGTTTATTAAAATTGTGTTTAGTATAGAATTGTAATTTGATAGGGTATTATAAGTTTGTTATTTAGGTATAGAAAAATGTTGCTATTGTAGAGTTATTTCAATCTTCAACATTTAAATGTCATAACAAATACAAAATATCCAAATAACATCTAAATGGGCATTTAGATTTAGATAATACTCCAATCGGCACCTAAATTCTCTTTTCCATTCTTGTGGTGTGTGGTCAATATCAAGCCAAGTCAGCAAGCACATATTTGCTAGTAACATGACATCCAAAGAGTGTTTCTGTTTATCGACAGAAACAACAAGCAATTATCAGTTGAAAGTTGAAAGTTGAAACCAACATTTCAACAAAATTCGATCAGATACACTTTCGTACATTTATCTCGGGGGTCGGGGGTGTTTGGATGGGGATTTGAATACTCTCAATTTGGCTCGATGAACAGCGATTTGGCCTAAAATACACTTAAAATACTCCACTCAAATGTCCATCCAAACATAATTTTCACCAAAATCCATTCAAATGCCCACTCAAATGTCCATTCAAACAACCACTAAGTATTTATAAGTGTTTATTGTAAAATGTTATGTAGTAATATGTTGAGAGTAGTTTACAAAATTTTCCAGATCAGCGAGCTATGGCAGTTAAAATGGTTGATATAGTAAGTGGTTTCTCGGTATACATGTTGAACAAGTTGCATTAATATTTGTAATGTTTTCTGATCACTATTTTCTATTTTGGGACAGAACAAATGATACTCAGAACATGATATATATTATTTTCATACAGGCGGTTTAGGTTGTCTATATGCACTTCATTTCATCAACTTGCAACCATTTCGTACAAGATGCAAGGTACTGACAACCATAAGTTATAACATTAATATATATTATACTACTAGAGTATTAGTCTAATTCAACTAATAATCTAACTAAGGTTATGTCCAGTGTAACCGAAATTTATAAAACTGAATTAAATTGAACTGTACTTAAGTGTAGTATAATATATGATTAAGTAAAAATAAACTTAACTGGTCTGAGTTGAACCGAAAGAGTTTTTAATTTAACGGAACAAATAATAAGTCGAAGTGAAGCAGTACTTAGTCCATCCTCGTAAAGCTCTGTATATATTTGGTATTTGATGTGGTATTTGGTATCAAGGAGTGATACTTGATTTTCCTAAACTCCTATCGTGAAGAAATTGAATAAAAGTCAAAATACTAAAGGAGATGGATTTGTATGCATGTTCAAAAAACACAATATTGTAATCTAAGTTTGTACAAATATCGTTTTGATGGTTGTAGTTGGTTGGATTATTTTATAACTGTGATTTAGACTTTATTACTTGGTTTTGGACCATTTAAATTTATTTCTATTATAATTATTTCGTGGTGAGTATTACTTGTGATCTTGATTCTTATTAATAAATAATTTAGTCGATTCAAAAAAAATTTATACTCTAAGATATTGTCACAATACATAAGTACAACACCTACACTTAAGCTCACATATACTTCAGAGCTTGTTTAATCATGTAAGATTTAATCAATGAATGATTACCTTGATGATATTGAATAATACAGAGAGGTATATATACAAGTAAATTTACCTAAACAATAGGATATTGACTATATACGAACTAGGCTAGCTATCCGATACTAATGTAATTAGAATGTAGAACACTAGACTATCAAATCATATTAAATCCCCACTTAATTTTGAAAGGAGGTAGATTTCTATTTTTGTATGTATTGTTAAGATAATAAAGAAAGTCAAGGTCATTCTCATTCTCATTCTCACATCGATCTCTATCACTACTCTGATGTTTTCAGCCACGATCTGTTGCATGCTACCTGTCGCAGTTCACCAGAATCAGGAAATCTGCAAAGACATACATGTAGTGGTTAATGGAATAGTAAAGAAACTGATTGTGTGCATGTGAGAGGATAGGATTTAATAGGAATGTGAATGCAATTTGAAGGAACATGGGTCAGAAAATTAAATTGTTATATTAGTTGCACATATTATATAATAATATAAGATTAAATAAAAAGAAAGATTACTATAATTTGAAGATATGCAGAGAACAAACCAATGAATTGAAAGCTTATCTCACGGATCTTGCCATTCCTTCGAGGCACATGACCCTTTAACTTCAATTCACACTGCACCATCTTCTTCATCATCCAATCCCAAACTACCTATATATACATCTACACTTGCACACTAACACATTATTAAACCTCATAATCACACAAAATTTAACAAAACACAACCAAACCAAACACCAAACATCATCATCATCATCGAAATGGCTTCTTCTTCTTGGGTTCGTACAATCAAAAAGGCATGTACTTTCTTCAATAACAAAGACAAGAAATCCCAACAAGGTAATTAGTAATTTTCTTGAATTCATTCAGTTCCGGATCTCTTAGTTAGTTCATGTAATTAATAATATTGATGTGTTTATTGTGCAGGAGGAGAAGAGCATTCTCGAAGTATGGATCACTTACAAGGTGAAGTGATGGCGTGTGGGTACGAGGATGTGCAAGTAATGTGGTCGATTTTGGACAAGTCCAGGTCCAAGAACAACTATGCCCTAACTTCTTGAACACTTAGCTGTCTCATCTTGCCAACATTGTAAATCAAATAGGCCAAATGGATCAAGATCTTAGATTTTGTTGAGGTGTAGAAGCCCAGAATTTTCATTTTAATTAATCTAGGTAGGAAAATGACTAGCTAGAAAATGTGCCCCTTGATTCATGTTTGAAGTCGGTGGCTATTTTATAACTATGTGTTCCAATTGGTCAGTATGTATCTCCATTCTTGTGAGTCCCTATGATTCATTTCAATCGGAATCATGGTGAGATTCGTTACATCTATAATATTAATGGATCAGTGGAGAATATTCTGAGTGTATGGTTACAAATTTAAATTAATAAGGTCAATTTTAATGAAGTTTTTTAATAATGTTGTGTAAAAATGTAGTATTAATATTTTCCACAGTTCATACACAAACTGCAGCTTGTCACTGGACTTAGAAACACGCACATTAAGTCATTAATTATTCTTTTTGCAATTCTGCCGACTTTCTGACATACCCATATAGTACGTTATTTTGCAGCATTTGGTAGAGTGCTAATACATTGACTAAGTTGTGGTTAGACTTTTCATTTTAGTCGTGGTTAGAATTTTCATATGTATTTGGGTGATTTTTGTAAGATAAAAAGAGTAACGTTTCAGAATTTAAAAGAATTAAAAATGTTATATATGTAAGAAAACGTAAGATGTAACACGATAGTGAATGTACCGGAATTTCGAAAATTTTAATCTTATTGACAACGATTATTCAACGTAACTATGTAAAGAGCTTTAATTTGCACTTAATTGTCTACTTACAGCAATATCAAATTAAGCTCCGGATTAATAGCAACTTCAGCAGCTTCCAATTGTTGCTCATCAGCTTCACTTCTTCTCTTTGTCACTTTTCGTATTCTTCAGGAGTAACATCTTCCTCAAAGTTATCCAGCTCCTCCTCAACTTGATCAACCACCACGTTAGGATCCAGCTTGATTTGTTGTCCTCAACATCGGTATCCACAAGGATGTATTCTACCAAGAACGCTAGGAGGTTCTTCAAACGATTTGATAAGTATTTCAACATGTGAATTGAGAGTGAGAATAATTAAACCCTAACTTGTCTATTTATAATGTTATTTGATCACAAAAGTCCAGGAGGATTTGGACTCCTATTTTCCCCATAAAAAACGATGCCTGCTTAGTTATAATTCGGAGTCACCCAAATTAGACCAACAGCTCGCCTAGCTGAATTGATATTGTGGAGAGTCCATCTCCTAGAGATCTCTAGTTTGAATCGCGCCCAACCCATATTCAACTTTTGTAATCTTTATGGACTCTATTTTTCAATAAGCCCAAAACATTATATTA
>JAYMSP010003643.1:0-19027 GCA_036897095.1 Plantago elongata
TGGACATGATTAACTGAGGAAGAAGAGAGTTTTGGGGAAAGGGTGTTTTGGGAGAAGAGAGTTTTTTGAGTTTAATTAAGAGAGAAAGAGGATTTGGAGTTGGGATGAGGTGAAGAATATGAGGATTGGGGGTTGTTTTATAAATGTTTTTTGTGAAAATTCGGGGGGAAATTCAAATTTCACAATTCAAAAGTCGGGGGGAAATTCAACATTCGAAATTTAAAATTCAAAATGAATAATTAAAAAATTAAAAAAAATCAAATTTGGTCTCATTTTGTAGATCGTGAAAAAACGTAGCCGTTGGTGATTTTTTTTATATTTTTTTTATTTCGTAGTTTTGGAGATATTATCGTTCGAAAACGGATAAAAATCAAAAACCGAAAAAAGGAAAAAAAACGAAAATAAAATAAAAAGGGGGTATGTGGCAGCAGCCGATTGGGTGCTGCCAGGCACCGTGCCAGGCGCAGAAGCTGACGCCGCACCCATTGGCGCGGCGTCAGTGCCCCGTTGGGGGCGCGATGGCGCGGTGCGCACCACGACGCCCCCATTGGGGACAGTCTAATACTCCTAGTGGCTACTTCGTACAATTGTTTATTCAGGTACGTTTTAATTATCATACTCAATATCCGATTGAACTCGATTGAACTCAACCATTAATGAATTTTAATATTGTAATTTGTAAACTGAATTCGTGACTCAGTCATATAAAAATTATACTTTAGTCGAATTTACTCTCACGTCGGTTACGCAATTGGGCTTGTACTATTCCCGGCTAAAATTCATGAATCCATCCCTGTGCTAGTCAGCTGGCGAACCGTACCTAGTGTACTAGTTGAGCCAATTGGGCTTGTACTATTGACGGTAATCTTGACCCAAGTTCTCTTAACCAGACTAGTTTATATAAACAACTCTTTGTCCCACAGTTTATAAAGTGCTAGCTACAGTGACTGGCAAGTTGCCAGTCAGTGTAACAAGCGAGAACCCTGAAACTAGACGATATTCTACATGCCTGACAAAGAGAGAGTCTACCAAACTTGGAATGAGAAACTCAACTTGAGTTGATGAAATTATTAAAGCGAAAACGTAACGTCAAATGGAGCCCCATAACTCCAACCAACGGTAACTTGAAGCTTATGAGTCCAATCAACACATTTGTTTCTATTCAGTTTTTTTCTTTTCTTCTCTTTCCATTTCCGGCTAGTGCATCATGGTCCCTCCCTTTGCGGGCGCCTATAGTTTTAGAAACTCAAATTGCACATCCAACTACTCTCCATGCTCAATCTAAACATCAACTCATACTGCGTACGTACTTGGTACACCTGCAGGAATATACGGTCAGACGTAACATACCACTTGTGCATTATACAGCATCAAATGGTATTCAATTCAATATATAATAGCAGGCACAGCTTTTTCACTCAGGCTGGTCGTCCAGACAGAAATTGCAGTGATCATTAAGATTATGTTCAACACGTAACAGGTCATCCATCTGTTTCTCTAGCTATTTCAATCTCTTCTCGAAATTTAATTAGCACTGAACATGCATGACCCTGGTTTTGATTTGACCAACATTAGTATACATGTAGTAATCGGCATGTACATCAATACATCATATACAATATGGACATGTCTTTTCTTCTCCTTGCATAATGGAGGTAGTCTTTCTGTTTGACTTTAGTCCTTGGGGTGTTCAGTGATGCAGGAAATATGTTTCCTCCATTTCCAACTTCATTTGTCTAATTGCATATGGTCTCTACTCTCTAGGCGACTCGGTTGTATGTTGAGTGCTACATGATGATGGACCTTGATTTTATGCGAAATATCATCCTGTTCCATCGCTAACTTTTGCTTTTCTTGATCTCTTGTTCAAGTCCCCCAATTCTGAGGTCTTTTAACTCCTTGACTACTGTGATCTTAAAGTTTATCTCTCATAGATTCCATACAAATCTCGTGCACATACAACAAACACGGGGGAACTTAGGTTATACTTTTCCTGCAAGAAACGATTGCCTCCGGGGACTTTTTTTGGTGTTGCCTTTTTCAATCTTAACATTGCTACTTAAACTAGCTATCCATAAGGTATTTACTATAGTAAAGACTGCATAAGGACATTAATATCTACGATTCCTTAAGTTAATTTCTCACACAAGGAGAGGGAGAGCAGATCAACAAGGTAAGTAAGGTAAGTAGATAACAAAATCAAATGAGGACCAATATTTCAAAATTTAAACTAGTGTATCTATGGATGTACCTTGTTTTGCTGACAATACTCCCACAATTCTGCAATACTCAGGATCATTAACCAACAGCTCTAAGAAAAGAGATTCATCTTTACATTATTAATTGGAGGTAAGCAGGCAATTCATTGGAATAACCTGTTGATGGAAGGAAACACATTAGACACATCACGACAATATCTTCCACTATGGAGAGAAACTACGTAAAGTTAGTTATCACAAAAACTAATACTATACACCATCATGTTCACTATAATTTGTTTCAAGAATCTGCAGCAGGTCCTCAACATTGGATTTAGCATCCAGAACACCAGATGCAGTATCAATCCTTTGAGTCCAAAACCGAACTTTCATCAGCAGTATTAGAATGGGATTGGACAAAATCAATTGAAAATACATAACTATTTATGTCATGAAGAATTCTTACTGCCACAATCAGTATTGACAACTTGACATGACTTAAGCACGGCTAGGAATTCTAATTAAACTCATAAGCTGAAAGATACAATTCATATGGCATAGACCATTCCCAATATTTGGGATGCACTGAACGGTCTGCGTGCTTGGAAGATACGACTGCCTGCAATACCGTGAAGCAATAGCATAAAACTTCACTGGAGGCAGATCCAGACTAATTATCTTAGAAATACTAGCAGAGTCAGCCTCCAGCTTTGTACATGCCTTAGACCCAGGAAAGAGATGACTAGAGAACAGGATGTAGGCATTCTGCTGCTGAGGGATCTATACCAGATCATCACAAGACACTTCTGACTTCCCAGATAAATTGACAGGTTCTCCATGAAAATGAGCCATAGGATCAAATTCTCTGGCTTCTAAATTTACAACAAGAATTAGGTAGATTAAACTTGAGTTCACACACCAGGAACCGGGTCAGTTTTACCTTGCATTCTGGCCTCGAATTGAAGAAACACTTCTTCCACCCAGTTATCAACCAGTACACCAGTAGAGGCCAATAGCCTCAACCATAAAGAGCCAAAGAGACCAACAACTAGAGGGCTGACATTAAAAGTCTCAGCAGAGCTTCACATTGTAAAAAAGTATCTAAATCTTATACGGAAGGAATAGTCACCAGAGCTAAGTTCCTCTCCCTGGCAACCAAAATTGCTAGTAGGCTCAACTTATTCATCATACCCAGTGCATTTTGTACATGATGCTGAGGAGGAGACTGGGTTTTAGCCCGGACATTGGTCCGTCATCAGCTGCATTGGTTCGGCATCCCTACCATTGAAATGGCTGTAATGTCCTCATAATCAACAGCAGTATCACAGAGATCATATGTTGTCTGAAAGCAGTTACGACTTACGACAGTAGAAGTGACCACACCTTCATCTTTTGAGCGGCCATTAGTATTTTGCTTCAATATAAACATATCAGATTTATTCCATCCGGCATATCATTGATGCATGACATAATCTTGCAAAAAAACATTACTTTACACAAAAATGCCAAGTGTTGCCAATTCAAATTGCATACCTTGAGCTTGTTGAGCACATAGTGAAATTAAGCTAAACAAAAACGACGTAAAATAACTTCAATGCACTTATATAACTATGGCATAATGGTATTGAGTATTAACAACAAGGCAACAAGAAAGATACTTTACTAATCATCACAAATAAGGAAAACAAATCCTGGCAACCAACAGGCACGGACACACATTATATTAGTGAAGAGTACTCTCTAAGAATGAGTCCTTAAATATCTTGACCTGTGTCTAGAAGAGTACTATTGACAACTAGCTTTCTCCGTGACCAAGTGATTCATGAAATAGACGAAGAGAGTTTACTGACACCTTGGCATACAGACACGTGTCACGCTGGAGTCTCACTTTGGTACACCAACCCTTGGTGCAATCCGGTTGCTTGGAGACAACATCCTTTGAAGTCTTTTGCTCTGACGGCAGGCTCCGCTCTATGCTTTGATTCGGCGAATACGTCTCTGGATGATTGGTTGGGACTAGTACAACAGCCAAGCTCTCCTACACCTAGGTTTGCAGTCGTTGAAAAAAGCTAGGCCTGGCCTCAGGAGCGACTCTTGTCTTGGCTGTGTTCGTGAGCAGCTTCTTTTTAGAAGGCTCACTTGGATCAGATGCAAAGTACAACGACTGCAAGGTCTCTTTGACCATCATTCTAGGTGTGACTGAACCAAGGGATGGCAGGCTCCGCAACTAGAAGATTCTTGCTCTGACTTGTGTGAACGGAACGATTCTAACTCTTTAGGAGGCCAAACGACTCACCTCCCATAAGGTAAGGTCGCCTCTAGCCTTTTGGTTGTTGAATTAAATTTACTCAGTACTGTCCGTCCTTTCTTATTAATAAATTAATATAGTTTTATTTAAGTAATGATGTTTAAATTCGTAATTTTCCATTTCATTTATAGAGTGAATTTTTAGAACTCTGTTCTCATATAAAACAGGGTCTTTTTTCATTTTCACGTATATCCCAAACAAAATTATCCAAATCGAATTAGAAAACATCTCATATTAAAGAAATGCCGCTTCGATATCCGCTTTTACCTCGTTTCGATTCTCTTCATTATATCTTTGATCTTGAAGTGACTTTCTTCTTTCCCTGGGCTATCTCCTTAAATAAGATCGTCTGGTCTATGATGGCTTTTCTTAATAAAGTACCATAATAATTACTTCCTTACAAAGGCTTCAATTAACTAATACTTGAATATGTAAGTGCTCTTGCTATTTTCCTTAATAAAAAAGAGCCAACTTTAAGTATTTATTAAGTTTTATCCCATGCCCCGGCAATGCATATTTAAGTAATCTATCTTTTATAACCAAGTATGCTAGGTAAACTATAAGGCACTTTTTTATATTTATTATAAAAATTTTAAAAATAAAAAAAGGTCCATTACTTAAGAAGGGAGTTCCTTATTATAGCATCAGTAATTATACCTTCTTCCATTCTATAATAAGTGTATAAGGGAACTAATCTATATAACTATGTAGGGGACACTACTTGACTCAAGTCTTTATTTCATATGAAAAGTTAGTGGCAGGTATTTCTTTAGCTAAAGTACAAGGTCTTAAGGAATACCTCTAAAAAGCATTTTTATTATATATTATATGCAGGGTACCGCAATCGGTACCTCTCTATTTTAAACATGAAATGCCTATTATACTATTTTTAAAAATTTAATAAATACTGATACATTTAGCAAAAATGAATTATGAAAGAAATCTGTACATCCCAGCTGGGGCACCTATGTTACTTAAAAATTTTCCTGCCAATTGATTACGAATTCGATTCACAGTAGTGCTAGATTTTCCAACTATTTTATTTATATTGTTTTCTACCATTTACTTGATATTTTTTATTGTTTCTTTATGATTCAGTAACATTTTTATTATTTCTCTTTTTTTAATGTTATTTAAGTTTACATTTCACAATTATATTTTATAAATATTTAATTTTATTTCATTTAACTCTCATTGTTTCTTTATTTTTTCTATTCAATGGTAAATTCATTTACTTAATATACTTAAAAGAAATTATTCAATCTAAATAAAGCTATATTATATCTAATTCCTCCCATTTATGAGCACATAATTTAAAAAATTATAGTCTAAACATTGTTCTTTACTATGTGAGTTTTAAAAACGTACTTTTCATTAGTCATTAATAATGAATTTGTTTAATTAAATTTATAGTAAAAAAATTCACTACTCCTGACATATATTTCTGCGTCCGTCCCTGTCAACCAACCAGGCACAATTCAATCGACATATCATCGATAATGCAGGTTAAGTAGAGCTCGAAAGAGGAATGAGGTTAAATTTTGGAACATGAAAAATTGCAGAAATTAAAGAAAAAATCTGAACATAGATGCAACAAATTAAAGAGACAAATAAACCCAGAAAGTAGCAATCGGAATCACGAAATAACGGCTCAAATGGTTTGCGCATACTTACGGTGCTGTCTCCGGACTCCCTGTTTGGACTTTGGAGAATCGTACAGCGGTTATTTGCTCCTGGGTCACATAGTGCAGCACCTAAAGCCCAGCACCAAATTTGTCACGGGAAAATTCGCCCTAGGGCCCAATTGAGCAACAAATCCCTTTTAAACAATGATTCAAGAAAACGAAATGTTTGAAAATACGAACTGATATTGTATCATAGATTGAAAAAAAATAGTATAATGCAAATGGTACAGTTTTCATACGTAAACAATACATTTAGTGTAACAATTTACAATTTTTTGTTATATCATAGAGTGGAAATGATACAACGATCGCTCTTTACAAGTAATCCTATTAAACATTCAATATTTACATGAAAATTAATATGAAATCGAATACTTTTTCGGTTCTTCCAACCCAAATAACTTTATACATCATGATTGGAACGTAGTTTATGAGTCTCTCACTAAGCATAACATATAGGTAAGGTTTTGGCCTTATGCATCTACTAGAATTGAAGCACTGTGTTAACGTGGTGCCCATGGTTACTGAGCACAGAATACTACGTATCCAACCATTCAAGCAACAAAACTGTAGAGCAAAATATAAACATCTTGAGTAAGATATGTATACCCCTTTTCTTAATATGTTGGTAACTTTTGAAACTCGTCCAATTGTCCATACCCATGCGGCCTCACAGTCCTATCATGTTCTTCAACCCAGGCCAAGGAATAGCAAATTAGCAATATAGCATTGCATTTCCAAGAATCCTCCCGCGATTTCACTCTTTTTGATTGAGACAATGTAATCACTCACCATCAAATGTCAAAAATCATATGCTTGGCCACCGACAAATTCATTAGCTGAAGAATACAACGAAAGTTAAATTTAACTTCGCATTGAACATGCTATATGTGTCACAATAAACAGAACCTCGCATGAGCTTTTTTTTTGCTTCATGCATATTCAACAATATATAGATATGAAATACACAATAAAAGTGTGTACCTGAAATAGCAAATGCAAGCTACATTTATAGTATTCACTCAGAATTTAAACTGATGCATAGGCATTTACCAATTAGGGGATCTACAACAAAGCATGCATCATTCGACCTTAATTTTTTCTTCAATCCCAAATATTATAAGTAGCAAAGGAAATCTTTTCACCTAAGAAACTCAGACGTGCCCACACCATGAAGAATTGGTTTAGCACCACAAATACAAACTGAGTTATCATCATATTTAATGTCTCCGCACAAGATTTCCGGCATCCCATATGAAAACTCCAATTCTTGTCTTACATACTACTTCTATGTACCACTCCGTATGTCCAGTCCTCTTATATTTCAATTGATGTGGTAAATGCTAAGTACCACTAACCGAGTATATATTATCACAAGAGTAAGCAAAAGAAGAAATTTATGCAATAAACGAATAATTGAGTATGGCCTGGGAAAGGAAAAACTCCAGGTATCTCTAACTGCACTCACATCAAACACTTGTGTCAGATAGATTTCAAGTAAATTAAGTCAGAATCAAAATTTTATACACATTCTACATTTTATTAAAAAAGGTAAGAGTAATCCCAACTCTAGCAAACACAACCATTATAAACACAAATTTTAAGGCAACTAACTAATTAAAACGAGTCAGGATTATGAAAAGGCTTAGTACAATGAATGTGTAACACTAACTTTAGCAATCAGGTAAACAAACTCCTAAACCAAAACACATATTCAGCAATCATGAAGTGCATGAGTGAATCCTACACTTCATGCGAAATCTTGATCGATAGGGAAAATCAGAAGATGTCATGTATTCATACACAAGGTTCGAAAGCGGCATGACCAATATGTTTGTTCATTTGTTTGCTTCGTCACTTACGAGAGCGAAATTTATGACAGCATTACGCAACCACAAGTAGCATTGGAAGAAGTTATTTCATTCGTAGTAGGGCAAAATTTAACATAATTAGCGACTCTGAGTACGTTCAGTATCCGGTTGTTGTGCAATATACACAATTAATGAAATTGTCTGCACACCTGATGAAGATAGTATGGGCTGCTCAGTTCCCTGTCCAAAGTTCTCGGTATAAGGATATGCTAGAATTTGGGCCTGGTCGAGAACATCCTGAAGTAAAATATCAATTATTAATTGACCACTCGATTATATCCAAAAAAAAAAAGAGAGATAGAAGCGAGGGTGAAATAATTTATGATTAAAATGATGTGTAAAGATATGATGAAAATCATGTGTAAAGACATATGTATAAAAATAAGGGCTTGATCGTGCTAATATAGTGAAGTCTTAGGTAAATTATGTCACGGTACGTCTTGTTCCAACAATCTGGAGAAGCAATGCTTGAGCTATAATAGATAGTGAATAGCTCGGGAAATCATATCATGCTTGAACCTTGGTCCAACAAACAAGAGAACCAATGCCAATGCGGGAAAAGAAACAAACTGCAAACATCTATAACAATTACATAACCCAACTGAGACTTATTAAGCACAAAATGTAAAAGATATATTCCCGTTTAGCAAACTGGATACGTTAAATTCCTGGTCCAGCAAATTGGAGAACCATTTACGTTTAAGAAGGCATAACTATGAAAGAAGTCCTTATGGTTGCTTATATAGTGAACTACTGGGGAGATCATATCATGTTCGGCCCTTGTTCCAGCAATCTTAACTCTGAACATATTATCCTCGATTCTGAACAAGTATATAGATGTTTTTGTATCCTAGTATTATCTATCCTGCTACTTGTGGACAGTATCTAAACCGATGCAAGGATATATCGATGCTCACCTTCTCGAAGCGTGTTTCCTGCAAATGATATATTTCCTCCGTGGAACTCATGGTCCCTCGTGAAGCTGTTCGAGTCGATGCAAGAACCCTTCCGCCTTGCATTGTGTGTGGATGTTGTTCTTTTCTGGGGTTTGTGAGGAACCGAACAAAGTAAATTATCTGACAATGTAAAAAGATATTGGAAATGAACAGTTTAAATCACCTCGAGATCTCATCAGATGAGCTGCTTTTATGAACACTTTTTGCTGCATAAAAACAGGGAAAATATTATATTAGGTTGCTTGAAAAGACTATTAAGAAGCGAGAATGAAGATAACGAAATTTGTTCTTTGTTGAAGTAGATTTATGGGGCGACCCTCTTCCACAGAGTTTATATCCCATCTAAAGGCAGCAAAAAGCAACCACGAAGGTGCATACTAATAAGCAATTCATGCTTGGCTGCACGAGAGCAGCGTGAATATGGTATATGTGTGTTGGACATGTATGAGTAAGATAAGAAGTACAACTCCATAAACACACAGTCTTCACTACGAATCTGTGAGTCAGAGAGCAACATAACTTATTTTCTTTGAACATGGCACACAGGACATCATGCATTTCTTTCCTAACAAAATTAAACACTTACATCAGGCCATTCCCGATCAATTCTCCCTTGAATAGTGAAAGTAGGTTGTTTAAACTAAGTTAATTATCAGTCTTAAGAGATATTTTTGTGAGAAATGGTTGATGCTATCTGTAAGTTTATGTGACATAATTTTTTTTCTTCGAAATCCAAACTTGGAAGTGCTCATTGGATATTCCTTGCGGTCCACTTAGCATTGATATTTATATCTTTTGCATTATTGTATACATCAATGTATGTTTAGGGGCATTGATATTTATATCTTCTGCCACATATGCATTAATGTATGTTTTTATTGAATCTGATTATGGAGTAGGGTGTGCTATGAAGATACTTTGAGGGATGAATGATGCATCTGTAGAATTTTGGGCATAAGAAACTGAGAGTGCACATATTCAAAAAGTGATCAAGTGCTGTTTGGGAGCATTATTGTTTTCATATATATATATTTTATGTAAGAGTACTGATCGGGAAGGGGCAGGACATCCAATTAGAATGAACTGAGTTATGCATTTCATCAAACACATAGAAGTCATAAAATCTGTACAACATATTCAGAAAAGTTGACAACACGGGGGCTAGGATTTCAAGAGAACGTTGATTTTACCTGAAACTAGTGTGGCCACCGGAGTGATAGTCGATGATGAAGGGTCGTCATGAGTGTGGAGAGTTTCACCACTTGAAGAATTAATATTTGTGAACAGACAGTCCCACGAGTGGGTGAGTTGGGAGATAAAGGAGGAGGTCGTTGTCGTCGCTTGGTGCGGAGCTGCAAGAGAGGCGGCGTTTTGGTGGCGCCGATTGTGTAACGACAACGAGCGTCCGGTAATAAAGAGGAGAATACGGAAGAAAAGAAAGGAAGAAGAACGAAATTGCGAGACTAGAAAGTTGTTTTACGCTTTATAAAATTGTTAAACAAACTAGTGCTTATTATATTGTTTAAAATTAAAATCTAATGTTAAGTTTCATGCAAAAATTTTTTAAATAATATTATAAATGTTGAAATTATGACATAGGGTTTTGAAAGCTCATTTACTATCTCATAATAAAGTATTTCAAGCTTGATATTCATAACAGACCATGCTAGATTATTTAACCTGATAAAAAAGGGAACACCTCTCCTCTTTGAATGCATACCCTTTGTAGATCATATTAATTGGAACAATAACTGAGTTCTTAGTTGAACTATATTAAATTCATGAGTAGTCTGTTAATATGGTATTTACATAATTCCATAATTCAATATATATCTTAATCATGAAATAATGTGATCTTAGAAAAAGTTCAAACAAATATGTAATTTTCATATAAGGACACGAACATGATAAATTTTCATGTATTGGTGCTCACATTTTTTCCATAACCTCATGATCTTCTTGGTGAATAATGTAAGCAAATATGTAAAGGAGATATGAATACATTTTATGATATGCTTAAGTCAAGCAACTTCTATCATGCTCCTGAGAGTTGTCTTCTCTTAAACTATTTATGGAGTGCGGTACATGATGAATATGCTGACATTCCAGGACAAGAAGTTGGATGAGGGATATGCAGTGGTTACACTTCAGACCAGAGGCAAGAATAGAAAGAAAATGGTGGATTACATCACTAAACTATAAGAGAGCATGGATAGAAATAGCACATGATGATAGTTTCTCTAATTTTGTCTACAATTACTTTGTAATATTACTAGTTGTCTGGACTTTGTTCGCTTGTACATCTTTGTACTTTTTGGAATACAAATTCTTTTACACCAAAAAAATATTCTATTATGACAATGCTAATTTCCTTAATATATATATTTTTGTCCATATTCTCATAGGGCGGGCCAACAACTAATTACAGTAAAAACCTATGAAGGATACTCCATAAGGAAATAAACCCTCTATAGTCATAAACAATTTCGATTCCAACTTGAGACCAGTTAAAAATAAGAATAAACTCCACATTGTCATATTTAAAGATTTTATCCAATTCCGTCTTAAATAATTATACTTCTAAATAGTAATAAATGATGTAATATTCAATAATATTTATTATACATATGATTTTAATAATATGCAATTTAAGATGTAAAATACTTGTCTAAAATTATTTTTTATATTAATTTGATCTTTGAATTGGTAAACCTATTTTTTAGCATCCGTATAAATAGTAGTTCATCTATATATGAACCTTCTTGTTGCACCCAAAACTTTTCTAGTCTGTCACATACGTTCGAAGATTCTCGACATGAATTTTTTATATTTTTTAAAATATATGTTAGAATTTTACCATAAAAGTTCAATTTAGTAATTTTATTCAATAAATATAACATTTAAGTTATGCATGTTGAGAGAAAATAGGATAGGGTTTATTCTGATGTGATAAATAAGAGAGTCTAGAAGAGATAGAAGCTTCTAAAGAGCCCGTAACAGTTGGGCATATAACAGTCTAACACAATACTAACTCTTGTACATTTATTCTCTAACACTCCCCTTGAATGAACAAGAGTTAGTGATAGTTGGTATGCGAGAGATACTGCCTCGTTAAAAACCTTGTTAAGAAAAATTCAGTGGGATAAAAACCTAGCGAAGGGAAAAAGAGTGCAGTGCGTATCCAACTCCCCTGATTAAAGTATCACTTCAATTCTTTGAATGTCGTAAATTCAATCTTCCAAACCATCTTCTCAAATGATGATGTCAAATGTGATGTGGTTGAGCAAATCTTCAGATATGTTGTACTCCGATGAAATCTTCTTATCGCAAAAGAACTTCTGTAATATATGCCTTGTCTTCTTCAGGAAGAACTCTTCAAATACTTGAAACATCATATAGTTCCAAAATGTCGTAGCATAACTCCATTATATTGTAAGGATATCCAACAAGCACATAACTTAGCTTTATCAAACAGGTTCGCAATCATGGAGATATACAAACGCTTATAATGTTGCCTCGTTAAAAACCTCGCTAGGAAAAACCCATTGGGATAAAAACCTAGGAAGGGAAAAAGAGTGCAACCATTTCCAATGGAATGCGCAAAAGTAGTCATTGTTGCTTGATTGTCATTAACTCATGTACCTTCTTTAGGAGGTATATCAAGGATCATTGTAGCTCTTGATAGCTCAATTCATTGTGGTACTTCTGGACCATACATGTCAGAAAGATAGAAATAATACTCCTTGTAAGCTGTAATAATCTCTTACATGCTAAAACTTCAGGCTGAGCCAACATCGGTGTAACCAATAATACATTTCACAAGTCATGAGAACCATATCTCGTACGTACTTCACATGTTCATGGAGGTTTCCATATATGAAACCTTAGTTCCTCAAGAACTTTTGTCATTTATTCCATGTTCGTCGACATGATATTTTTAGTCTCCCTTTGGGACTAACTGTCGGAGATGATATCTCACCTCATTAAACTTTCTCAAATCATATGACTTCTAAGTCAAGCCATTAATTGTACAACCTGCAAGTTAGTCTAAGTGATATCATTCAAATAAGAATAAACATGTTATGATGCAATGCTTAAGATCTATGTGCACATGAAATAGACTCGATAATGCAACAGTACCGTACAGATTTCGAATTCGTTTGATCAAAAGGACCTCAAGTCCATAAACTCATTTACATCATCATCACCATGATCTCATCGAATGTACTCACATGTAAGATCCACATTTGCATGTCCATCGATTTCGCATATATGCTTATAAGTCTCTCGGTTCCACCGGTATATCAAATCTCTTAGCTAGATTTCTCAAGTCAGTATTGATCATTGATATCTGAATATTGTTTATCGATACCATTTCCTTTCATATGGGTCATCATTCTAATTCAGATATCTATGCCATTCATAACATTCATTACTCCTTAAGAACACCAACTGCTCGATCTTGCCAATCGATTTATATTGTACTTTGCATTTGGAACCGTATTTCACTAGAATCATTAGTATAATTGGCAAAGTATCTCAATGTTCAACACATGACATTCTATAACCAATATGCAACTCTGTATACCTCAAAATATTGGGTCATAGCGGGTCAACATTCAAATCATATAGTTTCATATTTGAACATATCTTGATATAAGAATATGAAGCTGAATAATTAGTTCAAGACTGAACTTTCACGTATATAGGGATCAATTTGCTTTACGAATTTATTTTACCAGCTTAGGGGAGGAAGAACGATATGATAGGGAGTCAATACATATTTTTTGCACAGTTGGATTTGCTTGTGTTGAAATCGAACTTGCCCTTAAACCGGAGATCACACTTGTGGATTTCCAACCACTTATAAATCAATAAATGTCAACTTTCAAAGTTTGACTTTTGCTCATTTCAAGGTCTCCTTAATCATGCTTCATCTCAATGTTATGTATTGTCATAATAATAATTACAACATGAGAAAGCTTTCAGCACATAATCACATGGAAACTTCAGGTTCCACAACAATGGTTAAGTTATAACCAGATGGCCTAATTTGTCACATCGAGATATATCTCTCATAAATTATTTGAATTTGACCTTTCTAATGCTCATGAGACAATTAATATTACCAATTTCATGTTGGTAATCATATATATCTCATAAGATATAAGAAGCTTACTCCATGCAAGCTTTTGTCATTGGCAAGTAGTAGGTAATGTGTTGAGCAATATCATCCAACACTATCATCAAGGCATATTTCGGCATCGTTTGCCTTGTATATGTTAAATTTGCTTCATGCAATGACGAATGCCTTTTTCACAATCGATATTGTTACTTATTTGCATATTATAGGCAAGTGAAATAGGGTATGCTTTTCAAGCATTTCATCATCATTAATTGCCTCACTACATAATTGACTTTGATATATCCAACTACGTCTGTTGGTTATCCACGCTTTATTTGTATCACCATCAATATACAACATCTTTCAATATGAGTGTGCATAATATATCCAACAACATCGGTTGGTTATTCAATACTTCCTTGCAAATTTATAAATTTGCAATCATCAATTCTTGATCACTTTGGATCTATGATGTTTGTGTACCAACTACGTCAGTTGGTTATTCCATACTTCTTTGGAATTTTGAAAATTTGTAATCATCAATTCTTGACCATATTCGATCGGTTATGATGTTTTCGTATCATGTATTTATTTCACGAAATATCTAATATTCTTGATTATCACAATAATTATAAAATTTAATAGTCAAAATAAAACCTACCTTCATCACAGATCTAATTAACAAAGTATGTCTCATTGGTAGCCATTCATGTCTGCCGCATCGAAACCATATTCTGTTGAATGGACCTATCACATGAAGCGGAGGAAAGAAGAATATCACATCATCAAACTAATATTTGATCTAACTATAAATATAAATATGAAATTTAGAGACAAAAAGTGTTTGTAGAAATGAATAATAATTTATGTATGTTTAATATTGGACTATTGGATAATTGATCATTTGACACCGGCCGCTTACACATTAAGTCTCCTGTCATTCTACTTTTCTTCAATTTCTCTTCTTTCTTTTTATTTTTAGATTGAAGGTTCGGCATGAAAAAATTAGAGTACAAATATGTATTTATAGAAGAGATAGAAGCTTTAAGAGAATCGGTAATAATTGGACCTATAACAGTCTAACTTAATACTCTAACAGTGCATATTATTTTTTTGTGAAAAAGATATTTTTAGTACAAACTTCTATATAAAACTATATTTTATGTAGTAATATATTATCACAATTCTGGTGATATAATCGTATGAAATTTTTACTCTTAGAAAGTGGCAGCTCCATTAATCTATTTCTCCTGAAATCTTCCGGCGTACCAAAATAGATAATTGTTAACAATACTACTCAAGAGTACTTCTATTAAAAATAACTTGTTTAATGGAGTACATTAGTTATCATGTATCATCAACTTGTCTATAATTAAAGATTTTATTTCTATGTTACATGTTACATCTTTAGAACTTTGTTTTTTATACTCTATATATTATAGTAATATATAATAATGTGTTTCGCGAGAATTCCAAAACATGCTGACATGGCCGTGATGCGAATGTTAGGTTAGCAATTAATTAGCAATTTACTAATGTTGAGGAAACCAAACTTTTTGATTATCTTCCAAGTACGACTTTCTCACTATAATCCATCTATATATCTATAAATTAAAAATGTTCTCAAACTTTTCAATCGATCCATTTATCATATTACGTGACAAAATATTCAATTATGATAGATTGTAAAAGTTGTGAAAGGTATTTTGATCTATTCATTATATAAAATAATCTAAAATCAAGAATAATTAATAAGTGCAATTTAGCCCATTTAAATATCTACTGCATTATATATTTCATTGTTATATTTGGTATGTTGACTACATATACAGTTTTTAATAAATCTAATATAACTTTATTTACGAATATCAGACAATTATTTTAAACATATATTTAAATTCGTCTTGACAAGACAAATCCACATACACCAATCTTGAATACTATTATTAATTAAATAAATTATTTTATAACTACAATAAAATATAAAATTATTAAATAATATAAAATGAAATAATGAAATTTTAAAAATAGAGAATTTATTAAATCAATTCAATCATACATGAAATTTTGTGGAATTAATTTTATTTTTTAACAAATAATGTATATATTTCATTGTTCATTTTTTTGTATGTTGACATTATATAAAGCTTTTATCGTTTATCATATAATTTTATCTACAACATTATTACAAATAATTTTAAATATATTTGAATAATTCGTGACATGACAAATTCATAGACAACAATCTATAATATTATTACTAATAAACTATTCTATTCACTAAAATAAAATATAATCTAATATATAAAATAAAATAATAAACTTTAAGAAATGAGCATTTATTAAATATTTAATAATGCACCATCTATTAAAAAATAAATTAATCAATGTTGATTCTACGGTTTAACAAAATCCGGTGGAGGACAAGAATTTTGTTCAACGCAGTCTTTTTCCAGGTTAAACATGTGGATAATAGTTTAGCACTTCAGTTATCAGTTGAACATTCTTATATAACAAAAAATATGATATAAAATTAATGTGTTAAACCTCATCCATGTTCATTCAAATTCGAACCATATTGTACGATTGAGCAGATTCCGAACAGGGGATCGTATTTAGTGTTGTTGTTAGGGATTATGACGTCAATGTTATATCTTATGTGATTGTTGAAAATACGAAAGGTTTGCCAGTCAAGTTAATATCTAAAATTGTTCGAAATTTTGAATAGTAACAGTAATAGTTGAAATGAATTGTTATTTGGAGATTAAACTTCTTAAATCAACAAAATTTCATCTATACTCATTTGTTTCACTTTTCATAAAAATTGAGACATTTGATGGAGAATTTTCGTTCCATGAAATTTTTGCTAGGTTAAACGTGACGCTAACGTGTTAGCACAAAAATTATCAATTGGGTGTTCCTATGATAAAGTTGGTTTAGTAAATTTGTGTTATCCATACCAAGATCGTTTTGTGAGGGGAACACATACCACTACAAGGGTTGCCTCAGTTAATTTATTGTGCACTCTCATTTCTATTTATTATTAAGCGTAAAAGTTAATTTATTGTGTACTTCCATTTCTATATCATATTAAGCGTAAACTATATCGTGGCATCGCGACATGAATTTGTGGAATCAGTTGAATATTTAGCTAGTACATATTTCACTATTTATTTTTTGTAAGGACCCTTTTTTGTATGTTGACTACATATAGTAATTTTTATTAAATCTGATATAAATTAATCTACAAAATTTTAAAAAATATCTTTGAATATATATAGACAAATTTATCCAAAACTTTTCGACTTTGACTTGAATTTTTCATAAAGTCGGCTAACAATAATATTATACCATAATGGTGTACTCAAATTACTATATGCATATTATTTTCGAGTTATTTTTTATTTTATTTGATATGGATCAAGATATGTTTGATATTTATATTTTTTACAACAGGCTCTATCACATGAAGTTTGAGTGTGTTGGTCCAGATAATGACAAAATAAAAGACTATAGTGGGGTGAGTAGTCTTTTAAAACTTTTATCGATAAACACAATTTCTCAAATATGTTTAAAGATATATGATACTTAGTTTCAGAGAGTGGAAGACCTTCGGTGATAGTGCACATGTTTAGCATAATTTAAGTGTGTAAATACTCAGCAAGATAAATGCAGTAAGTAAATGATGCATCAAGTTATAGTAGTATTTAAAGGTGGTGTAATCCTTCAACTAATCCGCTTCAAACTTTCTCATACCTAGAATTCACTAAGATAGATGAACGAGGCACCTTATAAATATCATATCTCTTTATTCCTACAACACTTAGTTCTTAATCATTGTTAGAGCACTTGACCAATTCGTCACTAGATCCAAATTGTATCATTAATCGGGTCATTCTTGCCCCTGCAAATCATATTTCTAATTATTAAGTACGTCATTTCCAAAATTCATAGTGAGTACGTTGAATATTTAAAGTGTTAATAGCTTGCGTAGAGTGGATAATGTATTTCTGAAGTGTTCACTGTTGGTTTTCTGAATAATATCAATTGTTATGGACTCTCTGATCACATGATTGTTGTTAAGGTTGGTTGAATAATCATGTTGTGAGTAATATTGATCAGGCTTTCGGACTTTGCAATACAAAGATGTATAGTTAACAACAAAATATCGGGGCATATATGTTATCCACACTTAATATGAAAAAAGTATTATTATAGAATGACATTAAGTCCAATGGACGACACAAATTTCCCTATTACATATTTTTATACCCAAACCATTACAGAAAATGTGAGGTGGAACCCGACAATTTTGACGGACTTTGTAACACATATGCACATCCCACAAACAATTTTAAAACACATAAACATACCCAACCCTCAATTTCAAAGTCAAGAAGACCTACAACCTGAAGTTTTGAATAAAATTTTAAAAAAACAAGAGTTTCCTGCAATTTTGTTGTCTGTCAAGGGGGAGGGATAATTCTTCACATGTTTTCGCATAAACATTTGTTCGAGGGATGGAATGATCCAGACGAATATTTTATATCCCGCGAACATAATTTTTCACAATTGTTATGGTCGGGTGGAGGAGGAGGTACGGACAACCGACAAAAACTTGGACCATCAGATTTTAGGTAAATTGTGTGTCAATTTGTGTACAGATCAATTCAAATCAGTTTCTTGGTTGGGTCCATATTGGATCTTAGTGTGGGGTGGGGGTGGGTTTTGGGCATGACGAGTTTTGGACGGGCGTTGGTGTACCCAATCCGTACATGTACAGTGGGGGGAGGTACCCTATATGGTAGAAAATGTTTCCTTTCACCAAAAAAATTCTTCACATGTTTTTGCGTAAATTTTTGTTGGTGGGATCGGCATGAGGGG
>JAYMSP010003644.1:0-19026 GCA_036897095.1 Plantago elongata
GAAAGGTTCGTATTTACTACGGTACCTCTTCTTATGGTTAATGTAAACCATTTCGTACTCCTCGTGTACCTTAGTACCTGACCTGGTTCATACCAGTCGCTATTCTCCTTCTTTCTTGTAGTGTGTCCAGTGGTAGTGGTGATAGGAAATTTTCTCTAACTTTTCCCTCCCCATTATGTCTCTTTCTGCAAGTACCTTGCTATCTTTGTAGGAGTGTTGGTTATCCCTTCATAATTTCTTTAGGTATTATGTACCTTTTGTTGGTAGAATTCCCAGTTTGTAGTTTTTTGAAAAAAACCATAACTAAGGAAAAAGGCAAAGGAACTTAAAATAGAACATGTTCCATAGTTTCTTCCCAGTTTTTCAAGATCCTTTAAAGGACAATTAGTAGAGGTGAAAAAAATGTTAGGACTGATCTCAAAAACAGAAATCAGAGACTTGTATGATATTAAAAAAGATACATCTCAGCACTGGGAAGTAGTTAGGCTCCTTCACTTGTTGAATTAATTGGTTCTGTTGAGGTATATATAGGTGGCAGGTTGGGTGGTGGTTGGGTTGAGAGAGAGGAGCACTTTTGATTTTCTGCTAGGGTGGTATGTTTGGAGGGACTGCTGCCTTAGTACTCTTGTTTCTTGCATCCATGTTCTATCTTTCATGCAGGTTAGAGAGATTGGGGTTTATGTTATGGTAAGGGCTTTTCTTTGGTATAGGGAGTATCCTTCCCTCCCCTTCCACTAGATAGTAGCAAGGTTTCTTTGCATTTCTTTTGTTGGTTAGGAACAATGTCCTATTCTGCATTGCACACTACCAGGTCTTCTTTCCATTATTGCTTCCCTTTGGAAGTTTTGGAAAGTCTATGGCAGCTATTAGTTAGTTGTATCTTTGTGGTTGCTTCTGTGGAGGTTGTTTGTCTGTTAGGGAGGGTATGCATACTTCCTTATGCTAGAAGGTATTTAGTTTGGAGAGACTTTAACCCTCTTTCCTGCTTTTTCTTGCACTCATGCCTCTTTCTGGGTATTATTAGCATGTTATGGTTTGATGAATGGTATGTTCTCATGTTATGGTTTGATGAATGGTATGTTCTCATGTTTAGAGGTGTATCTCTACCATCTCTAGCACTAGTAGTTATTGTTCTTTATCCTGGTTCTATCTTTTCCTATCTACTTACTATTTCTGTAGGTGCACTGTGGTCCTTTGCATTGCACACACTTATTGGATGGGATACTTATTGGTTTGTGGTATTGTTGACTCATTGTGATACTGTAAGGCCTCTGCGTAGGCTTGTCTCTTGCCTCATTAGATTTGATCACCAGAAAGGCTTGTGGCTTTTGTTCCAGTGTATAGTTTTGATTAATAGCTTATTAGAGTAGAGTTTTCTTTTGAAGTTATTGTAATAGATGTGAGTAGTCAGTTTCCTTGGATTAGTTTAAGTATTGTGAGAATATGCTGCATTGGCCTTGAAACGGATTGACACATGCAGTGTCTTGGTTTGGCAAGGTACAAGGATCAACACGACATTACTCAGGAATTTGCTCTTATCTGGTATAGGTTTTGGCGCGGTATGGCACAGGCAGTGTCTTGGTATGGCAGGGTACAAGGTTCAACAAGTCTTGGCATAGGAACTGGCATGTATTGGCATAAGTACTTGCACGGAATGGCTCCTACTCTGTGCGGGTATTGGGCATATTGCGGCTTAGGCATAGTTTCTAGAAGACACTTTCTGACTCATTCTCCGTCTAGGATTGCTTCTATTTTGATTACTTTGGTGGGTATATATTACTTGTCTAAATGGTGTATCCTAGCACTTTTGGCTCTATGATTCACTTCTCGTATTTTGGTATTTGGAGGCATAGGTTTATGTTAGTGCCTTCCATTGATAGTTGGTTTGTAATAGGCTTGAGGTACTTGGTGTATGCGGGTTCTCTTAAACCGCCATGATCTTTTGAGTATTAATATATCCGAGAGCTTAGCTCTCTTTATTTAAAAAAAAAAAAAGAAAAGAATATGGCTAACGAGAATGTGAGTCCTCTTTTCGCTCAAAACCGCCTTTGTCTTTGTGATATTTGTACCTAAATGTGTATCCTTTCTGAGGCCATCTACAATAGTGAGTGATGGCTGGTGTTAACTTTTTCCGAATATATACTGCTTTGAGACACCAACGTTGGCGTTGAAGATGATCTTAATTAATATCATTGGATATTAAAGTGACAAGTTTGCATAATAAACAATTCAAGAATACCAATTCGGTTTAGTATCTATGAGGGTGTCAATCATGTTCACAAATAAATATCATGTTATGTGGAAATACAATTTCAGAATCAAATGTGGATCACAAAAGTTTTAGTGTGTCTGTCGTCGAGTTTTCGAGTCGAATTTTTCAATATTCAAATTCGTTTCAAGAGTGTAAGGAGTAACATTAAGTTGTGTAATTTGTACACTTTAGTTAATGATACTAATCTAGTGATTTTAAGACAAGAAGACATGGGAGCAACTAATTTTGTGCTAGTGCTAGACCATTACACATATGTCGAGAAAAGGACGGCAAAGCAAGACAATGAATCACCGACACTCACTCTAATTGCATGATGATAGAAATGAGATAATCGAAGTTCATCGGAGTAAGTAATTCACGTAATAATCAAGCCAGATAGATTCTCATTCTCTTCCTCAAGAATAGAAGAATTAAACACCTCTTTACGATCAAATCAAATCAAATCAAATTCAATCGATTCTACTCACACTCCATTTCAGGGATCTTAGATGCTATGCTGCCTTCAACCAGGTAAAAATAGAACTCTTTTCTCATTTACTTTTCCTTGTAAACAATTTTATGTTCTTGACTTGCTCATAAATGCTTAATTCCTTTCTCTCTTTATTTCTTTTATTGCTTTCAATTCAAGATAATGCCCTGCTAGATATGGGAGGTCAGTTGTTTTGATTTCAATGTCAGTGGTTTTCACCCAGAAGCTATGACTATGACACTGATACTGTTGCAGAAATTTGGGATCTTCGTATGTTTAATCGTTTTTGTTTTTGTTTTTTGATTTAGATTTTGGGGCTGCTTAAATGTGCATAAGGTGTGGCAAAGATTTGATTTTTAATCTGTGTAGTTGAGGTATGGAAGTTGTATCTTGATGGGTTACGTTAAGAGCATTGGCATAGCTAGTGCGGCCAATAAATCTCAGGATCACAATGACCAGCTTTTACGGGCAGCACGTCGAGGGAGGAGGTTTATTCGGCTACACAAAACGAGGTTGTTGGTTTGGTTCTTGTCAGTTGCAGTTGTCATCACAATGTATATGGCGTGTTTTGGATCGGATATTCGTTTAAGTGATGGAGTGAAACAATCAGGTACCCCACCTGCTAATATCACTTGGGTCGATTTGTGGATCAGAGATGTATTTTTTTTCTTCTTGTGTGCACTTGTTGGAGTGAGACATTGTAATGCTCAAGTGGCTTGTTATTATTTCGATTTTGTTTGTGAATAGACTGACGTTTAGTTTGAATGTTAAGGTAGCATTTCATCTCTGGAAGATGGCAAAGCAGAATCACGGGCGACTAATGCTTCCGAAAGACGGACGACAAAGCCACATAGGCAGCGTAAGACTAAAATGACTGCTTATTACATATTACAAAAGATGATGAATTATATCTCATGCAGTGACTGTCTGAAAAAGATGTTGCAGAATGTCATTCAGGTGCATAACACAGTAAGTTATGAATTAACATATGACTAATACAACTTTGGAGTACCTCTTAACTACCTAGCTTTCTAAAACACATGGTGTCTGTGTGGAGTTTGGAGTTTGGACAGCAAATAGACTGAAAAACTTCCTATTCAGCTTGCAAAGTGTGAATCAAGCTCCCAAAACTAATATATGTAGTACTTTAGCCTCAGAGGAATTGAATCTTTTACCTTTGTTCCAAAAATTCATGCTATAAGTAAAAAAATAGCTTGTTTGTTGATCCTTGTCATATACGTACAATGGGGCATCTGTTTCACCTCGATGTTGCTTGCTCACTGCAGGTTTCAATCCTTGTGAAGTATCTTTTCTTGATTCAGTTTCTTATCTCCTCGAGCCTAACGACAATAAGAAGTTCAGTCAATTCTCCATGGCATATTTTCAAAGTGAGAGTAATACTCCCCTGGATACTGCCCTTGATGTTCGATTTGGGGGACACCAGACTCTTGAAGAAAGAGAGAAATCCTACTGTGCAAGAAATGAAACAATTCATTGTGGTTTTGTAAGCGGACCTGGTGGATTTCCAAAAACTGGGTTTGATTTGGACGAGAAGGATAGAAATTATATGCGCACGTGTATTGTAGCAGTATCCTCCTGCATATTTGGAAGTTCTGACTTTCTAAGGAGGCCAACTAGCAAATTGGTAAGTTCTTGTGCTCCTATCAGCACTTTCTTGTTTTGATTTTTTTTTCAGCTCTTTTTGTGGAACTATGATGTTGATGTTATCACTTTTCACGATATTCTCAAAATAAGTCTTCTCAACTGAGGGAAATGTCAACAATATGTTCTGTTTTACAGAGTTGTTCATTTGGTAAAGAAAAAGTTCCGCGACTTTTAAAGTTAAAATAATCTTGTCTACCCTATTTCATATGGTACTTGAGAATTACTGTAATAACAGAATCTACAGCATTAATACATCATGTTCTCAAAGATAATCTCCAATGATTTACCCTATTTCTTATATGTGCACATATATTGTTGCAATTTCATATGATTCAGGCTTTCAGGTGACTAACATAGGTTGCGGACACATTTCTAAACTCATGGTCTCAATGACAAACCACTTCGGTTATGCCATCAATTGCAGTAAAATTTATTGACTGACACGAAACCTACTCATTGTAGATCAGTGATTTTTCCAAGAGACATGTTTGTTTTGTCATGTTTGTTGATGAGCAAACATTAGCTAAACTCTCAACGGAAGGCCACATTCCTGATGACCGAGGAAACATTGGGTTATGGAGGATAGTTGTTGTGAAGAACTTACCATATGAAGATATGCGGAAAACTGGAAAGGTGCCAAAGTTTCTGTCACATCGCCTGTTTCCTTCTTCTAGGTGATTCTCAGACTAAATATTTCTCTGTAAACGGACCTTATTTTCTGTTCATATTAATGACCATCTATCAGTATGAGATGACCAGTGTCCCTTCTTTGTACCTATTCCATCTGTAGGTATTCCATCTGGCTTGATAGCAAGCTGCGACTTAATGCTGACCCAATACAGATAATTGAGTATTTCTTGTGGCGGCCTGGTGCAGAATATGCTATTTCAAACCATTATACTCGCCACTGTGTTTGGGAGGAAGTACTCCAAAATAAGCGCCTAAATAAGTATAATCACTCTGCTATTGATGAACAATTTCATCTTTACCAATCTGATGGTCTTACCAAGTTTGATTCGTCAGACCCAAATATTCCTCTGCGTAGCTGTACGTGTATTTTGTATTTCTCATTCATTCATAGCTGTATGCCTGTATAGTCCTAGCCAAATTGAGTTGATCTTATTTTGACTGTCATGCTTTTGCAGTTGTACCGGAAGGTTCATTTATTGTCAGGGCTCACACACCAATGTCAAATCTATTTTCATGCCTTTGGTTCAATGAGGTTGATCGGTTCACATCACGCGATCAATTAAGTTTTGCATATACATATTTGAAGTTGAAGCGGATGAATCCCGATAGAAACTTCTACATCAATATGTTTAAGGTGAGATGCTAATTTGAGCCAACAAAATTACTTTGTATTCTTCCTGTTTTGAATCTTCCATTGGTTGCTTGCTCAACTC
This sequence comes from Plantago elongata, assembly GCA_036897095.1. Classification (NCBI taxonomy): domain Eukaryota; kingdom Viridiplantae; phylum Streptophyta; class Magnoliopsida; order Lamiales; family Plantaginaceae; genus Plantago; species Plantago elongata. Next base: position 5,810 of record JAYMSP010003644.1, read on the forward strand.
TGTGTGCCCCGTGCTGATATTCTTGCTTTACATTATGTCTTAAATGAACCTCCTGCTTGTTGTTGGAAAATTGGTTTTTGCTAATTATAAAAGTATCTCCACTACGCAGAAGTTTCAAAGGGTCAACATTTGGGTTGGGCATTTTCTCCTATTCATGGTGTATCTTTTGGAATGAATTTTTGACAGTAAATTACTGTTGTGAAAACCAGTTCCTGGTGAAATTAATAATTCTCTTCTAAGTAGGTAAGCTATAAGCTAATTCTCTCTACTTCTTTTCTTTCCCGATTTCATCTTTTTCGATTTTTCTCTACTATTGTAGCATATGTTATGTTAAATTATTCCGCACCTCACCATGCATATATCTTATTTAGTGTTTCATCTCTCATTACGGTTAAGTGTTCCCTCAAGTTTCTTAGTGCAACACAACGATATTAGAGTAAGGTGTTAATTCTCTGAGAATGTTAAGGTTTTAGACCTATAAAATAGAAGTATAAATAGGCAGATCTCTTCTTTGTAATTCATCCCTTTGGAGCATCACTTTCTCCCCCAGGTTATTTAGGACATAAGTAATTACACAGCAATTTAGGCTGTCCAATAGTATGTCTCAGGTTTTCGAGATGTTGTGAAAAATAGCATCTGTTCAACATCACGTGATCGGATATGATACCTTTGGAGTTCTTTGTCCAGGCAGGTCTGATGATCACATAGGCTAGTTAATGAATTCAAGGGCAGTGACGACCAACACGTATATCCTCAAAGTTAATCATTTCCAACTTATGACATGCATTTTGGCCCACCACAGACATCAAAACTTTCATTGATAAGAACCAATTCTCCAGCACTTCCTAATTACTAAAAGCAAGAACCTAAGTTAGTACAAGTCAACTACCTGTCATTGATATTTGTACTCTAGATCACATCTGCTAATTGGTTCTATAACACTCAGCTAATCTCCAAAACTAGAACCTATTATGTGGTTTGCGGATTTTTGCTTAGGTGGTTTCTCGTATTCATGGAGAAGTTTGTGAAATGAATGTTTTGCAGTAAATTGTAGTTGTGAAAACCAATTCTTAGTGTGCTTAATAATTATCGTCTAAGTAGTTAGAACGTACAAAGGTTCTTACTTTTTCCTTTGTTGTTTTTCCTTTTACAATTTCGGTGGTAAAAAATTATGTCGTCTTCTGACTTTCCTCTACCACTATTAACTACTGTAACATACTTCATCCGAGAATCTCTATACTACATAGTATCAATTCTCATGTGGACTATTCAAAGTTTTGTACTTCGGTCGTGGTTTTTTGAATCAAAATAGAATTGGTTACTTGCTATGAAGTAGCTAATATTGTAAAATCTAATAAGATGCAGCAGGCACATTTTGGACTCTATAGCTAAATATAATAGATTTACCCTCTATTGTTCATGATCCTGGTTCTCTTTTCATTTTAGATGTCTGACACTTCTCTTCAAGTATGTCATTTGCTCCTTAGACTGATCTACTCTCCATTTTTTCTGCAGGATTGCGAGCGACGAGCAATCACCAAGTTATTTCATCATAGAGCAGATACACAATGATGCTTCTTAGCATGTGTCGTTGTGGCAAAGTTTTCTCTCATCTCTTCCACTTGCTTTGAAGAGCTGGAATAGATTCTATTTATGTTCAAAATAGTATATACTTTTTGAACCTAGGTGTTGGAGTGTTGGACAGTGTAGCATTCGCAAAGCATCTTGATGAAAATATAACATGTCAATGGCTTTTTAGGTTTTGCCAATGTTTCAATCTCTTGCCGACAATTGTGTGATGACTGCCAGTCCTCAGTTCTCAGATCAGAGACAGATGCACGCTAATTACTATTCTTTTGTTCTGTTCCATTTGCTCGAAGCAGGCGCTGTAACACTGAAGGGTCAGAGTCTGTCCAGATTAACCCAGACACGGGCGATGAACAACCAATTTTGGTTCGCGTTATATGGATAATCGGTCTTATAGCATCTTAGCTTTTATGTCTAATCTTGTATTCATTGTGTCATATCGATATGAATTATAGGTACTGTATTTTGGAATCTCTATCAGGCAAGAGAGAATGAATGGAAATTGAGTCCTCTCTTTAGGTATTGTAATTATTCCTAATTTTGTAATTAAACCTACTATTCTGCAGTTTACCATAAAGAACTTAAATTCCTTCCAGTTTTCGCTGGTACTGCAGTATAATCCGACTGTTTGGTTTAATCAGTTTCTTCCAATTTCTTTATCTTTCTTCTCTTCTTTTCACGTATTTTCATTTTTGAGAAAGAGAAACTACCATGTGAGTCTATATGTAAACCTTTATTGGTAGTAATCTTGCAATACCAATCATACGGTTGGCTGGAAACGTAAGTTTTCTACATCTTTTTTCAAAAATCGTGTTCGTATTGTGGGTTCGAGGGTTTTGAGTTGAATATTTGTGTAATAAGGGTTCCAATCGAAGTCGGTGCTTCAATTTTGTCGTTATTTTGGTAGTTTGTTGAACAAATCGGCATAATTTGCATGTCATGTGTGTGTAATTGTGTTTGCATAAGGATTGAAAGGTGTTTTTATTCAAAATCTGACCACAATGATCAATTCAGATCTGAAAAACTAAGGTATACAACGTTTCAATGTTCTTTCGTGGATGTTCCATGTTCTCAACGATACAACCCATTTTCGAAGAAAATCTTTTAAAAAAAACATCAAAATTATATTTGAAAACATATCTAACCTTTTCCAATCGATATTTTTATGCACATTCATTTAGTGTAGTAGTTGAGCTTTGATTTTTCGATCTAGTGGTAGCATGGAGATTGATTTATGCGATTTGAAAAGAGGTATAAGGTAGGATTTTTCGAAGAGGGGATATTTTTGAGGTAGCAGTGCATTTAATGAGCATGAGTTGAGTGGGTTTTATCAACTTGTTTTTGTTTGGGGTTAATAAGAAATATAAGAAAGTAACGATAACATGTCTCTTAGGAGACTTCATAGTGCTTAAATATTGGTGCTCTTAACTTTACACAGTTCTAGTTAATTGTATTTCAATTCTTTGATGAAGTGAACATCACTAATAGTGGTGATTTGATGAGATTTAACATGAGATCTTCTAAGTTCGTAGATTCCGGATGAATATAAGATGTATTGTTTGATCTTCTAAGTTCGTAGATTCCGGATGAATATAAGATGTATTGTTTGGAGGAGTTCAGAATTCTGAGATGCAAGGAGCATGAGTTTTAAACATTAATATTTATTCAGATGGATGTTAAAAGTGCAAGGAGGTCAGTAAATGTTTTAAACATGTTACTTAATATTTTAAAATAAGCAGTTATTAGTTTTAAAATCGACATACCTGATTTTAATCGTGTTTGTTATTGTTTTAATGGCTACTGAATTTGTTTTAACCACTTGATAAATAAAGATTACAGTTATAAATTTAAAATTGATACACATGATTTTAATCTAGTCTGTTATAGTTGTAAAGATAATTGAAACAGAGGATAAATAAAAAAATAAGATTGTGCATTTAAGATTGTAAGACCTTGTTTTAATCTTATTATATGTTTTAAAGATAACTAAAAATTTTACTTTCGCCAGGATAATTGAAGATGGATTCAACCATAGTCTATTACAAGGCAAGTCCATACTATTAATAAAGCAACGGGCACAAGAACTCAAATAAATAATATTGAAGGAACAAGCACAACCACTCAAATGAATTCCGTAACTCAAGTATCAAACCAACCTCTACGTCTCTTGGATCCAGCCCGTGCAAATACAAAAGGGAGAAAGCCGCTTTCAGTAGAGAAGTTTGCATTTGCATCAAACACACCAAATGAGCGTCTCATATGATATTTTATGCTAACGTAATAGTTATTTGTAAGACACATTAGAATCTTTGAATTTTGAAACCATGTAATGACATGACTGATTTATCATATTTGCAATTGATTATTACTGTTTAATATATAAATTTAATTTTCTACTTAAAACTCTAATATATACCATTAAAACAATATTAAACATTATTAAAACAGAACAACACTAACACCATGTACTAATAATAACTTAATGAAATAAAAACTGTAAAATGCATACTTAAGCCTGTGTTCAATTTCATTAAAACCACAAAGAACACAAATCTGATAAAATAAGAAATAATTTTCTACTCAAAATTTAATAAACTGTTACATGTAATCTGAAAAACACAATATTTATTATAAAAACAAAAACAACTTAACAAGCATCACAAAAGATTGTTAAAAAACATGAACTTCAACTGTTAAAACATTAATATAAGTAAATAAAACAACAATAAACCATCAATTGTAATATTCAAACCATCCAAAGATGCTACATAGAAACCAACTAACATACTTAACACATACTAGAAACCTATTGTTCAGGAGACCAGTACCAACTTGTACAAATACCACACAAACATTGTTCAAACATAAACAACCATTTTAACATCTAAGAAACCTACTTCTTCTTGATATGGACATGCAAATTTCCAACCTTCTGCCAATTGTGTTGTCCATATCCGAGCTATCAACATAAGGGGGATCATTCTTTTTCTTTGTATTTGTCTCTCTTGCTTGCCTTTCCTTTTCCAACTTTTTCAAATCCTTCAGTTGTTTCTTCTTTGCCTTCTCTGCACCAACTTTTTCTTTCTTCTCTGCAGCAGCTTTCTCCTTCTTCTTCTTTGCATCAGCTTTGGCCTTCTTCTCAACTTCATCTTTCTCCTTCCATCATCTTTATTCTTCTCATCATCTTTCTCCTTGCCATCATCTTTCTTCTCTGCATTTGTTCTACCCTCACCATCATCCTTCGAATTGTCATCTTGAACTTCCAACTCCTTGATCATTTCATGTTTATGAACTGAGAATTTATCAACTGAGAATTTTTGAACCAGCTTCAAACATCTTCTATCGCCATCTTTATGTCAGCAAGAACCAGAGTAGCAAGCATTTCAGCTCTAAAAAGTATGCAACCTGAAGCCTGAAAACCACAAATAACATATTAAAAAATGCAAATAAAAATTTTAAAACTGTAACATAGAAACATAATAAAGCAACGACATAACTTAAAACAACAACAATGAAGAATAAAAGAACAAATACAACACTTTATACACAAAAACAACATTACACTAGGAAAATTAAAAACCATACGCAGATAGATTAAAACAGTAACATATAAACATAAAAGTACAACTTAAAACAGAAACAAAATACAAAAAATAAATCTATAAAGAATTACAGAAGGAATAAATGTCTTAAGAAAGATATAACAAATATTACTAAAAACCACAATTCAAAGTATTAAAAATCTAACAACAAAAAAAAGTAGGGAAGAAGATATACTTGGCTCAAAGTATCAGTATCATATGCAACACCACTAAAAAATTTCATCTCGTGCATCACATACATACCACAATCATTATTACCCTCATTCTCCGCCAAGTCAAAAAGCATATTCACATTATTCAAACCGAAACTTTCAACATCTTTCCATTGCCGATGACCACACTTTTGCAGAAACTTCGAAAACTTGTTAACAAGAAATTTGGCATGATCCGCATCAACTTCAAGCTTCACATCAATCATATTCTTGTTGTCCATATGCTGAACAACCATTTCTTGCATGTTCAATACATATATTATGAAGTGATCACTTGAATGGAAAGGAAAAATAAACTGCACAAAATAACAAACAAAAAATTAATACACATAAAATAAAACATGTAACCTGCATTCATAAAATCATAACAAAAACGATTAAAAACGCAACAACCTACCATTTTCACATCTTCCAAACTCGAACCATCAGTAGGCAAAGAACAAGTGCATGACCATCCCTCAACACCATCCACAAATCCTTGATCAACTGGTCTTTCCCAATGATGCACCAGAGAGCAACAGAAAGCTACTCGATCCATCTTTCCTAACTCCTTACCAAAGAGTTCAACATAAACGCCCAGTTGTCAATTATGGGAGTGCTAACACACACACATTCTCTTTCAAAGTAACAATATCCTCATGGAAAACCATCAAGCCATCAAACATACACACAATGGGTTCAAGACTGAGGAAAATACAAACAAAAAAAGTTAAAACTGATAAATTTATAACTAAAATCTACAACAAATTTACTTAAACAATAATATGAACTAAAACCACAACAAAAGCTTCTAAAACTCAAATAAACAAGCTAAAAACAAAAAATCACAAAAAAGAAGAGGATGAAATATACCTATCAACTTTCTCTGCATAATCTGAAAAGTAATAATCAACAACCTGCTTCCGCAGGATTTTCATCCCAGCAACCACATCCTTGTTGGATATTATGAACTCTGAAACATAATCATAGTCAAGCCCAGACAATCCACACTGGATAGTACAACCCAACCCATCACTAAGATCAATATCCCTCAAGACCTCGCCTATATCGACAATGTTTTCCATATCAGCAAACACATTATCATCTTCAACATTTTGACTTGCAACCACTGCCGCATCATCGCAGAAATTTGGAGTACAAATATCACTCATAAGATCGAAAGAGGAGGGTGAAATAATAGATTACTCATCGAGTCCACTAGACGAAGAGCATTATGAGCAACCTCTTTCCTCTTTTTCAGAGTTTCAGCAATCAAGAGCTTTAAGAACATCAGGACGACTAAAGAATTCTTGGCTATCCATATTTGTATGGTTGTCAACCTCAAGAACATTGCCATCAACAGTAGATTTCAATGATTGAGACACATGGGAAGATTCAGGCACATCAGGGGCATCAACACTGAGGAGGTCTATTTGTGATTGAACAAATACAGTGAAATTACGCTTCCAGAATGTCAATTTCTCATCCTCAGCCTGCAGGATACGAAAACAAACATACCTTAATACCATCACATATTCCTTTAAAACAGTAACATTATGACTTCAAACCCAGACATTATTAATTCAAACATTAAACAACTTTAAAAAGAAAAACATCTCTAAAATATATAACATTATTTGTTAAAACTACAAAATACAAACTTAAAACAACTACTTATTGAATTAGTTGAAGATAAAAGACAAAAAACTTACATAATAGCCCTTTTTTTATTTCATTGTCCTTTGGAACACCATGTGGAATGGGAAGCTTCAACACACCATAATTTTCATCACTATCATCTACGATGAAACCTTTACCCAAATTATGCTTGGGTGGTGAAGCTCTAACAGATTCCGACTGAATGCGTGGAGAAATGGTAGCAGCAGCACTCAATAAAATGTCAACATTACTCGGATCATTGGAAAGAACACCAGGCTGCTCCATTTTCACCTCTGTATCAACTTCCATAGCCAACTCTTTGTCTTCACTGATGGGATAAACTTTCTTCAGTCTAGAAAGCAGTCTACTGTTAGGCCAATGTTTGATCAAGGGCAAAGCAGTTGATTCAAATTCACCCTTGAAAGGATACATGTTCATAAAAGACAGGAATTAAAACAACATCACTATCTAAAACAAGTAATATATTTATTTAAAACAATAATAAACATGTATAAAAGTGTTAAAACAACTTGGTGACAAAAAATTAAATTGAATTCTTGAAAATAAGATGAAAAAACCAATTTCACAAAAACCACAACATATGAATATAAAACCTTCATAAACAAACCTAAAACAATACAAATAAAAGTATGTGTGAATAAAAAACAATTGCATTAAAAACAACAAAAGTGAGCATAAAAACATCAATGTAATAACTTAAAACAATAAGAACAAGTACTTGTGAAGATAACATATGACCAAAATCAGCGCACAACCACTGACAGACTTCACCTTAGAATCATTTTTGTGTAACATAAACCATTTCCACACCCTTGCATAGCTTATCAATTACATAAGCACACCAATCAAACTCTTTAATCTTCGAAACATCCTGTAACAATGGCAGCAAACCATAATCGACAATATGGTTTTCATTTGGCGATAAAATACACGCACAAGCATACAATACGAACATGCGCTTGAAATCAACGCCGCCATCAACCAAAATTTCCATATAAGGAACCAACCAAGCAACATATGTAATATCACCAGAAATCTTCTTCCCATCCTCAAGAAAGGGATATTTCTTCCTGAAATCAGCCTTCAATGCAACATCAACTGAGGATGATACCTTGTTCCCAACTCGTCTCCGAAGAAGAAAGATATCTCGAACATCTAAGGTGTTTACTTGATAACTCTCAATCCTCCCCACATCACCGACATACTGTACAGAAACATTGTAATCGAACTTATTGACCAAATAAGGTATAATCCCAGATGGCAACCTCTTAATGTCCATCTCAAGTAAGCCACCAACCCAATCTCCTTGATATCGGCTTTTTGCTTCTCAGTCCAATTCAACGAACATATGTTGAAAGACATACAGTGATTGAAAGATTTCTCTTCACCACTTGATGAAACAACATTCTTCTTAGCATGGTTCCGTGTCTTCTTCACTCTCACACCGTCCCCTTCAACACCTTCAGAATCACTACCACCAATGTCCTCAGTACGTGTTCCCGCAGTACCCACAGGCTCAGTTCCCGCAGTCAAAAAAGGCTTGCACCAGAACCAACAACTTAGGTTGCACCAGTACCAATAACCTGAGTTGTATCTGTAAGTATTAAAGTTGGTGTCGCAGTAGGTTGTTCACTTACAACAACAACATTAGCATCACTTACTGCAAAGAATCAGACAAAAAACAAAAAGTTAAAAGACTTAAAAAAAATACTCACAAACATAATCCAAAAATTAAGAACCCTTAACATAAAACTCTAATTTAAGAATCCCTTAGAAATATAACAAACTAACCTAAAACTACAATTACAACTAGTGCTGCTCATTTTATACGTATCCGCAAATCCGGTCCGTTATCCACGAAAACAGACCGGATTGGATCGATCCGTTAAAAAACGGATCGGATTGCTGATGGGATTTTCCTTCGTCCGTTTTAAACGGATAAATCCGCCGGATATCCACGAATATCTGTTTATCCGTTAGACCAGGGGTATTATTGGTATTTTACATTTGACCTAATTCTCTCCTGGTATATCATTAGCAGCCGCCATTCGTCCATTGTTGTTTCCGTCCATTCTTCCTTCTCGGTTCTCCACTGTTTCCATCTTCCTTCTTCCTTCTCCACTGTTTCCCAGTACCACCACATCGCAAGGCCATACTCACCTTCATCAATGCCTCATCAAATGCATTTTGAGCAGGAAAGCGGCTCAGGAGGCAATTGGGCGGTTGAAAGGGAGATGGAAAATTCTGCAGGATGTGAATGTTGGGCTGCATCATGCGCCTCAGATGATTGTGGCGTGTTGCGTTTTGCATAATTTGTGTCAGATTGCGAGGGAGCCTGAACAGGAGGAAAATGGGCCGATGCAATGTGTTAGGTTAGATCTTTGGTAATTTGGCTAATACAAATAGTTTGTGGGTGATGTGGTTAGTCTGTTTGGTTGATACTTGATAGAGTATCATCTGCAAAAATTGTTTAGTAGTTTCCAGACTCCAGAATCCAGATGATGAGGCATTGATGAAGGCATTTCTTCCTTCTTCCTTCTTCCTTCTTCCTTCTCCATTGTTTCTCTAATTTAAGCTTTTGGCTTTTATGGAGTATGGAATTATGTATATTTAAATTTTAAATCATGAAATTGATTTTTTTTAAATTTATTTACCGGATATCCGCCGGATTTATCCGTTATCCGGCGAATTTATCCGTATCCAATCCGCTCAGAACGGATTGGATAGCGGATGGTCTATTTTTTCATCTGTTTGACCGGATATCCGGTCAAACGGATGCGGATTGATCCGTATCCGTCCATTGCGCCACCCTAATTACAACACTTAAAAAACCACAAAAGAATAAACCTGAACAAACATTTGAAAGGCCCTTATAACCATATTAAAACCACAACAAAGATGAATAACATTGAAACACAAGCACTTATACATACAACATAATATATAACACTAACTGATAAACAAATAAAAATTTCAGAAGAAAACTACTAACAAATACAAGTTAAACATGCTTTAAAATCACAAACATAATACTTAGATACCACAACAAAAACCCTAACAACCTACAAATTATATGCAACTAAACCAAACAACCATCAACAGCCAATTAAAAACACAAGATAACAAAAAATACAAGGAACAGGAAAATCGCGCATACACACAAAATTCATAAACACAAACGAACAAAAGGTACAGTAAACATAACAATATATCAACGGAGGGAAAAAGTAAAAGTTTAATAGAAAAAAGGAGAACAAAAACACTCACAATCGGCTTCTTCACCAGTCGGCGCCGATGAAGAAACCTTAAGCTTCTTCAAAGGGACATTAAAATCCTCATCGGAACTTCATTTCGAAGTATTTCCCCTCTTCATCGGAAATCGTTTTCCACAATCAAAGTTGTTCAAATTATGCAATTGCTAAGCAGGTTACTACACTCAATTCTGAAACCGCTTTTTTCATTAAATCAGGTAAGAACCCCATCCGATCTTCTGTACTTGGAAAGCCCCGCCACCTGGTTTCTTCTGTTTGAATACGGATGGTTCGGCAATGGGTAATCCAGGACAGGCAAGCATTAGCTTTATCATTATTGATCACTTGGGCAATTGTATACGTGCATGAATTGATTTTGTGGGTTTCACAACTAATAATATGGCTGAACTTGTTAGGCTGAAAGTTGGGTTAACTATGGCTATCCAACTGCATATCCCTAAACTAATGATTCAACTTGACTCTAACTTTGTCGTTGATGCTATTAACAGGGGGACGGCAGTGGAGTGGCGTTATAGAAGTATTATCTCGGATATTCGTCACCTTATGAAGTTCATCCCGGAATATCATATGGAGTTTATCTACCGGGAGTCGAACACTGTGGCGGATCTTTTATCGAGAATTGCTTCCAGAAACGATGTGCAAGTAGATGTAGTACAAATCCCAACTAACCTAAGTAAGGTCTAATATATTGGGATGTGTTGCCTTCATGGCTTTCTTTTGTAATTAATCATGATAAGTATCGTACCACAACTCGCTTTGTAACCAGTGTACGGTTGGACATGACTTGTACTAGTTCTTGATGATTAATGTTAATATACCTTTAAAAAAAAGCCCGATGCTATTATGCAACAATGTGTGTCCAATCACGTAAATAATGACGAGGTCGAATCAAGAATTGATTTTCTTCTTAAAAAAAGAATTGATTTAACGGTTTGACCACCTTTTATTGCGTAAATAAGACCTTGAATTAGATATGGGTGGTTAGGCTATCCGCTGGTTAGATGTCATGAAAAATTGCTAACCATAATTACCAAATACGATTATAGTTTTCTAACTTGCGATTACAGTTATGGATTGATAATAATATCACGTTTCATAACGATCATCGGTCATGAACAATCGGTTTAATAATAGCAATTGTTAGAGAATAAATGTACACGAGTTAGTATTGTGTTAGATTGTTATAGGTCCAACTGTAACGGGCTCTATAAAAGCTTCTATCTCTTTAATAAATACATGCTTGTACTCTCTTATTTATCACATCAGAATAAACCCTATTTTATTTTTTCTCAACACGTTATCAGCAAGATAGTGTTCAACCAACTGAGATTTCAAAACCCTAAATTTCTAGACCTGTCGTACGAACAGAAGCCAAAGAAAAAAAAGAAGAAAAAAGCTCATCCAGCCGTATATCGACGAAACCAAAAGCACTTCATTCTTATTCTGTCCAATTAGCAAGTAAAGGCTGAGGTGAGGTGGGTTGTGTGACAGTCATGTGTATATGTTTGTGTATGATTTTAATATGTCAATTCACTAATATGGCAAGATTTTTATTTCTTTGTGAAATAACAAATTTTTTCTCCTCAGACATCATAATGACTAGTATGCTTTTTTCTTAAGTTGCATTGTTTAACTTGAGTTTTGCAATATGCTCTTTGCATACTATGCTTGTTTTGCCGAAATTCCTTTTGCCCAATAACTTTATTATGCTTATTTGATTAATATTATCTTCCACAATCATTATCAGGAATCTTATTGTGTTTTGAGCATTATGTAAGTAATTGGCTTTGGATATTATGTTCAATACTTTTTGTATGCAACAATGATAACATATTATGTGAGGTGAATATGTGATACAAAACATCGAACACTGACTTTGATAAAAAATTGATGGTTGGAAATTTATGAAGTTTCAAAGAAGTATGGAATAACCAAGTAACCAACCGGCGTTGTTGGGATACAACATACCAATATTAACAGTATTATTAATGGTGATACAAATAAAATGTGTAATAACCAACTGGCGTAGTTGGACATGTCAAAACCACAAAATATTTTGAGATAGTTGATGATGATGGTATATTAGAAAAACATACACTATATTTGATGCCTCTAATATGCTAATAAAATAGCAATATCGTGAAAAATGCATGTGACATTGCATGAGGCAAACGATGCTAAAATATTCGTGGATGATAGTGTTGGATGATATTGCATCAACACATCACTTAGAATACATGTTAATGAAAGCTTGCATTGAGTAAGCTTGACATACTGATTACCAACATGAATTTGGTAGAATGATGCCATGAGCATTTGAGGAGAGCATTATATTGCAAATGCACAAGTGTATATATATATCCTCTAGTATGGATTATGTCAAGAAGACATAACGAAAGTGTATGGCTAATTTCATCAAAATGCGAGAGTTTGTACTCTCACGATATTGTGCTCAAGAAACTATATTCATATTGAATTCCTTTAAAGAATTGATATGATTAGTCTTGCCTATTATGAAAGGCACATCGATTGTGTCAAATGTCACATTATAGAAATGTAAAAGCCGCGAAAATTCGGTACGAGTAATAAAATAATAATAAAACAATAAAATAAAAACATTTATTTTAATTTTTGTACGGCTTAAGTTCTACTTCAATATCGCTCGAGAATCGATTTTGCAAATTTTCAGAATTTATTTACAAGCCGATCGGGATCCAGAAGACGCCAGGAGTATATAGTGGTAAAAAGACAGTCATCCCCAATTCCCTTCTTCTTCCCCTTCACCAAACCGATCGATTCCCATTGTTAGCCGCCTCCTCCTCCATTCTTCCTCCCTTCTCCTCCGGCTCCGCGCCCATCCGCTATTCTCCGCGCCTCGCGCCACT
>JAYMSP010003645.1:0-19018 GCA_036897095.1 Plantago elongata
CTCTCGCCCTCATTCGCGCCTGCACCTTCGTCTCCACTGCGCCCTCGTCTACACCGGACTAGTGTCGTTGCTCGCGACCAATTTCCGGTTAGTATCCCTCGCTTGCAAGTTATAATTAATTTTGGGATGGGTACTTGTGTTCGTTCGATCTTCCCTTTTCTTCTTGTGAATTTCCCTCATGTCTGCTCTGTGTCGATCTGTTGTAGCATCGAGTTTTAGGTACTGTATTACACTAATTCTCCGTCTTGGCTCATCTTCCACTATATTTGATGCGCCCCTGTTTTGCCTGTGTGGTGTGTGCTGAGTATAAGTAGAGATGTTAGCAAAGCAGTACAGTGAGTAGTGTATACTGCTCAACTGTTTCGTGCTTCTGCGTCTATGGTTAGGTGAGTTGATTTGTTGCTTCGTTCAGGTTGAATCCATATGTTGTGTGCGTGTTTGATATTGTGCTACTGTGTTGTGTAAGCTGAGTTGGCATGTGCGTCGAGATTGTTGAGTCCTGTGTGTGGTATACTGCGTGTGTGAATGTCGACCGGTGGTCGATTGTTATGCGTTTATGCTGGTAAAGATGAAAGGCAGTTTCATTGAGTAGCTAGTAACTGACGCATTATTCTGTGAGAAATTGTTGTTACTCTGTTCTCTAGCTGTGGTATTGGTGTTTATGTGAAATCGATTTGTGCTATTGTAATTGTTGTATTGTGGCATGCTGAATCTTGTTTGATGGAGGGTAGTTCGATTACTTCCGTCTTGGATAGTGCATTATGTTACTTCTTTTGGCAATGAGTCGAGTTTGTCGCCTGCTATGTCTTTTACCCTTCGTCTTGCTTTCTGGGGCAGGTTTGCACGTTCGTTTTCTGAGTTGACTGGTGTCTGGGTTCCATGTACGTGTTGTATACTCGTATTTATCTTTACTTTACTCTCGACAGTTAGATTGGGTTGAGGACCTTGATATGTCGGGCGACTGTTTTTGGATTATCTATATGTCCTATGTGTTTGATGTTGGTATTGTTTCCTGTCTTAATCCGTAACTGACGCGTGCTAGATGATCGTCTGGTGCGTTATCTCTTAGCAAAACATGTTGTAGTCGAGTGGTCTAAAGTCAACATTTAGAGATTAGCTCACTGGTGCGTACATATTGTGAAATGGTACTACTGGTTGGTTTGGTTATTAGTGTTCGGCAGTGGTTGAAGTCGTACTTGATGGAAACTAATATATGTATTTACTTAATATGGTCCAGGTCATGCACTATTTGATTTAGTCCGGCATATGTATATTGGTCTATGATAACATGGTTTGGCTTTTGTAGTAGGTTAATACCAACCCTATTTGCGACTGGCACGTTAGGACTCCGTAATTGACAGTATGGCAATTGTCGACTGGTCTGTTTGTTGGGTTGGTTGTGTCGAGCTGACATGTTGTCTTCTATTCTATCACTTGCTATACCCGGAATACATGTTGTGTGTTTGTGATTGTGTTACTGCATACTGCTTGCTTGTTGTGATGGTCTGTGTTACTGTAGTCTAGAATGGGGTCTGTAGCCATGTGTAATCTCCCGTGTCGAACTGCTATTTTGTGTTGCGCCCTATTTTCTGATGTTCGTGTTGTTATGTACCTCTGTCTGTGAGTCGACCACCCGTACCAGCTTGGTCCTTTCCGAGTTTGTATTGCTGTTCGAATTGTAGTATGCTTTAGCAATTTGGGTCTGCTGTTATACCTTGCCTCAGTCGAGTGTGTATGTCTGGTTATCCTGATATGATTATGCTTGCTTGACTTGCTTATGCTTGTTACCGGGGGGATTTAAGGGAGTCTTGTAATTATTCTTGCGTAAAAGTAAATAGTATTGTCCGTTTATTAGGATTATGAAGTTGCGTAGCTTACAAGATCAACCAAGGTGAGCAATTTCAGGATTTCGACATCCAGCCCTGGGAAAGTTGTTACCTTTCAAAGCTTTTAATTCCAGTACCTGTTCCTGCTTATGTGCCTGCTTGCCTAACTCTGACTTCGACTACGCGATGACGTCCCGACTGACCCCGACACGAAGACTAATTACGATTACTGACTATAGGTGTAACGCCCGGGATCAGGTTCAGACGTCAAGGGTCGTGACGAATATTGCAAGTACATTTTTATTAAAATATTACAACATTATCCATTACAAACCGAATGTTCAGGATAATCAAAACAACAAATAACAAAACACACATTTAAACTTAAATCAGCAGCGGAGACCAGTCAGTCTGTCGGGCGATTCTACCCGAACCTTTCGTCGTGATCAAAATCTAGGAAAGTAAAATATTGAAACAGAGAGAGCGTCAGTCACTAGGACTCAGTGAGGACAGTCAGGCATGCATGAATATGCGTATGAAATTATGCAATAGTACAGTTAACTAACACACTTGCTGATCAGACAGTAATTTTTTAACAGTTGGGAAACCGCAAACGGGGACAGGATAATGTCATCATAGGCTAGTCCTCTAGAGGTAATCTCCTACGGATTCGAGAGGTGCCCGCACCGCGAATACACGATGCAGCGTTTCGCTCCGCATGTCACTTAGCGACTGCCGGATGACCAGTAACAGGAGGTGTCATTGTAGGCTAGTCCCCTAGAGGTGGCCCGTACGGATTCGAGAGGTGCCCGCACCGTGAATGCACGATGCAACGCTTCGCCCTGCATGACACTTAGCGACTGCCAAATGACCAGTAACAGTAACGCTGCAAGTGACATCACCCAGCTAAACAGGACGTGAACGTGTTCCCAAAACAGTTTTCAGTGTGCAGTTATAATTTTCAGGAAAACAATTTCGTGCAACGTGATGCGTGAGGATCAGAAACAGGGATAATATGCAGATGCAGTATAGTAACAGTAACAGTTCAATAACAAGATCAAGATAACAGTAATAAGATCAGGATAACAGTAACAGGAGGCATGATCAAGAAACAGGATCAGTAACAGGACTCAGTGTACAATATAAGTCAGCAATTGGAGCAATAAAACGTCCAGGCTAGACCGGTAGTGTCACCTAAGTGCAGGTCAACTGTAGTTTAGAACCCTAAATCGGAAATCAGGATACATAGAAAAAACTCGGTACTCAATACTAATCAGCAATTGGGGTAATAAAATGTCCCGTTAATAAAGTATTTCTAAGTACAGGTTATCTACCACTTATACAGTCAGTCAACTAAATCGGGAACTGAGTCGAAGTTGATGTCAGACAGATAAACAGGTACCGGAATGAAATACGAGGAACGAATAATAGCACTTTAACTTTCCCAGGGCCTGATGCCGAAAGCCAGCTATCACACACCGTTAGTATCCGGTATCTCAGGTGCTTCCACAGATCCTGATAAAAAAATAATAATACTGTTTAAGTCCTTGCTAGTTTAATAATTTCTACGACGTTTATTTAACTATCACTTATTTCTGTTAAACTGGTATTTCATTCAGCTTCTAAAATCATCCGGTATTATACTTCTAACAGATAATCCAACTACAGACAATAAGTCTGTCCAATAATCACATCCTCCACAGTTTACCATTATTTAAGTTATACTCCTAACTTCTTAGTCGACGGCAAGTCGACATTTATTCCGGATGACAGTATACCTTAATTAACTATTACTACTTGATAATTAACAATAGCTAACCCTTTATTAATTTTAATTACGATAATAATTAACGCTAATTACTCGCTAATTAAGGAATACTAATAATTAACTAGAATTAACTATTAATTAAGACTAATAGTAATTAGCTTAACGATAATTAAGTACAGTAATTAACTTTTAATGGTTAATTTTATGCTAATTAACAATAATTAATTAAAGCTAATGATACTTAATTAACAATAATTAATTACGATAATCAAATAACGGCAATTAATTAGTTACAATAATTATTTACTAACGATGAATTAATTAAGGCTTAATGATAATTAATTAACAATAATTTTTACTGAACGATAATTAGCGAAAAATAATAATAAAATAATACGATACTAACCAAGTGCTCGTCGAGCGACGGGCAGCGTAACGATGTACCGAGCGGGGTTGATGAGCGACGCGGTGAATAAAATATTAAACTAATCACTCGTTCGTTTATTCGACTTTTATCCGGGTTTTGGGGTTGTTCGGCTGTTAGGGGGGGGGTAGCCGGAGGCTGGTGACGTCCGGTGGCCGGAAAATGGCCGGAAAAGTGTGAAAATGGAGGAAATCGGAAGCAACGGAGAGCAAACTGAGAGAGAAGGAAGAAGAGGATGGTGTGGAGCAAATGGAAGCCAAGGCCGGCTATTTATAGCCCTATGGCGGCGGACGAAGGCGGCGGCGGCGTGGGAGTGGTGGTCCAAAATGGGCCACGTTCCTTCCTCCGTATTGCGGCCGCGTATCCCCCTTCACTACCCTCCGTTTCTTGAGCCTCATCACGTGCAGATGGCGGCTATTAGCCGCGTGGGCTCGGCCCCACGGGCGGCACCGCTTCCTTCCCCGAGAAGGGAGCTCGGTGATTGGTTGTTTTGGTCGACCATGGCGGCTTGGAGGTAGTGCGCGAATGGAGGAGTGGTGGATCGGACGTCGTCTTGAAGCCGTCACGAAGGAATTCGACTGGTGCGGGCAGAATCGATCGAACTGATCAGGAAGTGGATCTACAGACGGCTATTTGGTTTTGGGGAAGAAGAAACAGGGGAAAAGACGGAAAGGTCATTGGCTGGTAAGAGAGGAAAAATGGCAAGTAAGGGTAAACCAGTCTTTTTGCGACTATATATAACTGGTTCGTTCTGGCTACTAAATGACTCGTAAATAAATTCCAAAAAAAATGGTAAACCACTTCCCGGACATTTATCAAGTCATGCTTGAGGCCTTGGAAAAATAAAATAAAATAAATAATTTTTATTTTATAATTTTTAATATTATTTTATTCGGTATAACTAGTTTTCTATTTTAACGTCGAATCCGCTCGGCGTTAAAATATGAAATTCGGCCTAACCTATTTCCGAAAATTTTCTACTCATACGAAATAATAAAATTAATATTTTATTCATATACCGAAAACCGAGAAAATTTGACGGACCTTACAATATGATTGTTATTGAACCTAGTGATTTGTATTCTGGTTATAACTTGAGATTCCGACCTGATTGTATCATGCTATTCTATTCCAGTTACATCTTGTTATTCCATTCTGATTATATCTTGTTGTTCCACATGATTTGCATTGCATGAAAAATGATTTTAAAAGCAACCACACATTTTTGAAAACTTGGGAAACCGACCTGGTCGACTTGTTCGACAAAATTTATAAAGTGGTCTGCAGCGCTATCTTTTCGGGCTCCTGTTACTTGTTCGGACTGTTCAAACGGTCCTGCATATTCGGGTTGCGATGGAGTCGTGTCCATTAATGCAACACTGGAGATGTCACGCCTCCACTCTTGATATATTCGGGTTGCGATGGAGTCGTGTCCATCAATGCAACACCAGAGAGGTCACTCCTCCACTCTTGATATATTCGAGTTGCGATGGAGTCGTGTCCACCAATGCAACACCAAAGAGGTCACGCCTCCACACTTGTTATATGACCAATACCTGATCAGTTTGGTCCAACCCAAGACAGTTACTGTCCAAGTATGTGAATCTAGCACCTTTTATGTGCTATGATCCTACCTGCCTATTAACGGTTTCCCCATTTTGAAAATTTCTTGAACAACCTGTGTTGGTTTGCTATCTTGTTGCATTCATGCATTTTGATATCTGCTTGATTATCCTCACTAAGTCTATTTGACTTACGCTCTTCCTGTTCAAACTTTAATTTCTTACAATGTATATCGAATTCTCAAAAATAAAATAAAATAAGAATAATTGAGTATCGACCTTTGAGAGGGATAATTGAGTATCGACCTTTAATTTTCTCCTTTTCGATCAACCAAAAAAAGAAGTGTTAGACCTATTTCAAAAATAAAATTTTAAGGTATATTACAGTAAAAACCCCATAAAAGGAATACTTTATAAATGAATAAACTCCTTATAGTCATAAAAAAACTCCGGTCCCAACTTGGGAACAAATATAAATAAGAATAAACTCCACATTTTTCATATTTTACGACTTTCTCCGATCACGCCTTAAGTAAATATACCTATCTATAGTAATAAATGATAAAATATTTAATAATATATATAATTTTCTTTTTGAAATTTAAGGTGTAAAATACATATCAAAAGTTGTTTGAGATAGTAATTTGAACTTTTGAGTAGTAAACTTCCGTGTAAGTAGTTCATCTATATATGAACCTTCATGTTGGACCAAACACATTTATAGCTTGTCAAGTTAGCACTTAATAATTTTATTCAATACATATAACATCTAAGTTATGCATATTATTTTATTATATAAAAATATTATTTTGGTAAAAACCTCTACTTAGAAATAAACTCTTTATAAAAATATATTTTTTCGATCTCGATCGACGATATGATTGTATGAAGTTTTTACTATAATTAGAATTTTAGTATTGAGTATTATTTATAAGAATTTGAAAGTTTTGAGTTACATATGTAATAAATTAAAATTTTCAATAAAAATAAATGGTCCATTTCTCAATAAATTTGGGCATATTTGTCCTTTTGATCTACTATTTCAAATATTATGAACCTAAATGTTAATGCAATATCTTAAATGGATGTAAATTCCAATCATTTATGTCATACTTCGAAGTTAGAAGAAGAGGTTTTGCCAAATGTTAAAATATTTTGAGTTGCCCATATTTAGTAAATGGATCAAAGATTTTCAAATGCAAAAATAGTGTAGAGATATAATTAGGAAATCTGTCAATATTATGTTACAGTCAATATTAGGAATCTGTCAAGATTATGTAACAGTCCTAGATTTTCTCTAACAACTTTGATTTCCAAAAAATACACCAAAAGATACACCCATCCTTGCCCAGTCGATATTCAAGAACAATCGACTAGAGTCCGGAATTTCTCCTGCAGGTTCATTTGTCTCGGTAAGTCTTTCTTGCTTTTGGAGCTTTTAGGGAGTGATCTGAAAATGTCATGGTTATTGGGAGTGAAACCTATTTTAATGGAGTGTTTGGCTCAGAATTAAAATTGAGATACTCAATTCAATTTCGATTAGTTTTTGTAAAAGAAACACAAGTGGAATTGAGATATCTGAACCAAACACTTCAATTTAGATATCTGAAAATTTGAATTGTGGTGGATCTTTATAATACTTACTTTGATCGAGTAATATATTTTGGCTTTCTGTTCTTCCCCTACTGTCTCTTTTATGTTGAATCTTCTACTAAAACGTTTTTGTTTCGAATAGAGATTATGGACTGTGAATCTGTTTCGTAAAACTAGCTCAAAATCTAGCTGGTAGCTGTTCAATTAGTTTTTTTTTTTTCGACAAGCCAGACGTAATGAGTTTTTTTTCTCATAAAGCTGAAAGACAAATTAGTAGTAAACAAAAACTATTTCTTGAATAAAATGCATTTTAGATGTTTTCATCAGTTTAGCTTATGTGTGTGTTTGTGGAGGAAAAATATTTTGACCAGTTTTTATTATTGCCACTTGGTATTGATAATAATCTGTTGGAGTCGTCTGGTAGCCATTTAAGTCGGGTTTTAGGTGCTTTCGGACTTCACAATGACACGTTTGGTGGCATCTTAACGTGTCGGATTCGTTAACGCTGCCTAGTAGATTAAATTTTGTGCAGGAAGAATACTTGGACCACATTTTCCATGTGGAATTAAGCCACACAGGCTGGGCTTAGCTAAGACCAGCTATTGCTGGTGTTAGTTTGTCCAGATTTTTAAGCAACAATCCACGTTGGATTAATTAGTCCACCACCAAAAATAATGTACCAAACACAATTTGACATGTCAAAATGAATAGGATTAATCAATCCCGAACAAAAGTGGACTAACGAAGCCGTCATTTCTTAATGACCGATTTCCTACCAAACGGCCAAGGAGTAAGGACTACTTTATTTTAGTTTGTTGCTGAATGCTGACTGAATACTACAGTAACTAGTAAGTACTAATATTGTTCATTAGGATTTTCATATATAATCTCTAGCTAACAATGATTTTCGGGGGAGAATAAATCGTTTCCTTCAGTTTTTTTTCACAATTGTATTCATGGTGGACTGAGTGTTTTGAAATTCCAAGTTCAGATATTTATTTTCAAATGGTAGATATGTTTAGTTTTAGTTGATTTGTTGCTAACCATGGATGTACGATGAACTTGTAGAAAGTCTAATTAAATTCGTGTTTAAAAATTGTTTTACCTGGAAACTGCAGATAGCAGAAAAATGGCTACTCAAGGGGAGTTTGATCATCCATATGTTCCCAGAGATATGAAGTTGCCTGGTTTTGTCCCTGGAGTCCTTTCCCAATCAACTATTCTCACCTATTATCTCTCTGCTTCTGTTCTCGTCGCCTCCTCCATGTGGATTTTATCAGGTATATACACCTCAACTCTGACTCGAGACAATATTTGTAATTTTATGTCGATGTCCATTGATGCAATAGAGAGCTTGTTACGTTTACTTGTCATTAGCACACTGCCTCTCACCTCAATGGGGCAGTTGGAAATTTGAATTTAAGATATAAATGCAAGTTAAATCTATTAGTTAGATAAGAGGCCTGCATTACGTATTCAATCACTTCTGCTTGATCATTTCATTCCAATGGAATTGCTTTTGAAATCTTGTTCTTTAGATTCAACCATTTTATTACCAGAGACGTTAAAGATGTCATTTTGTTCAATGAATTTTAAGTTGTCCTACAATTTTCATTCCCATCATGTTAGCACTATACTTGACATCTTCTATTATGTTACAAACTCTGAGCTTGATATGTTTGAATCAAGACGTGTACATCTCACTGGGAACATTGTAATAAAATGCATTCATTGTGGTGTTGCGAATGACTGAAATCTTTCCTCATCTTTCTGTTGTACCAGGGTTCTTCCGTAGAAACTCCAAGGTTGATCGATTACTTATGTGCTGGTGGATTTTCACGGGCTTGACTCATATGATTCTTGAAGGGTATTTTGTCTTTTCTCCTGAATTTTACAAGGAGAAGACAGCACATTTCCTTGCTGAAGTATGTAAGTTTTCAATATATTCTACCAGTACCAGAGACTTTTTGTGGTAATTTGGTCATTGAAATCTCATGTTGTTTATTTACTAGAATAATTTAATTGGCAGGGAAAGAATACAGTAAAGGTGATTCAAGATACGCAGCACGGGATCTGGTATAGTCACTGCTGAAGGGCTGACTGCTGTAATCGAGGGTCCGGCTTGCATACTTGCAGTGTACGTACATAACAATCTATATACCCCTGCACCCCTGCAGTTTGTGAGTCATTATCTGTTCTCTAGCTTGCATGTTTGTTGTTTTGAAGCTACAGATTGTTAGTAATCTTCTAAAGCTACATGTGTTTCAAATGCCAAGTGAAGCTGTATATTAGTATTCATGTTACGCGATAGCAGTGAGGTCGAGTTTAGGTGTATCAGCCATCACTATTTTCCATTGTTTTGTGAACACTGAGCCACAATTTGTTTTCCCCATAGGCCACCTGTTTAGGGTATCAGCCATCACTATTTCTAAAGCAGATACAGTTTAACTCAATTCCATGTTTGATATATGGCAGGTATGCTATAGCAATGAAGAAGTAGTACAGCTATGTCCTCCAACTGGCTCTCTCATTAGGGCAGCTTTACGGGACTGCTGTGTACTTCATCACTGCAATCTTGGATGGAGATAACTTTGCTGTAAACACAACATATTACTATGCATACTACATATTTGCTAATGGATGGTGGGCTCTGATACCGGCCATTATCGCTATCCGTTGCTGGAAGAAGATATGTGCAGCATGCGGAACACAAGAACATAAGAAGACCAAAAGAGGTTGAGTTAAATTTATTGATTTCTCCAAAGCATTATTTTCCCTGAATCAGATACATCTTTAGATTTATGAGAATTTTGACTTTGTTCAACCATGATTCCTGCTGGATATTGCTCACCATTGCATTGCTATTCTTTGTTTTCACCTTTTTGCCACATTGATGAAAACGGATTTAAGACTATCTCCAGCATCGTTTCAGTTGGTGGAGTAAATCATGGTGAAACGCTCTAGGAGAACATAACTGAACACCGTATTGTCTGAGTTTTCATTTTTGAATCCCACTAGTATTAAAACAAAACCATACTTACATAACTTTTAAACTGGTTACATAAGCTAAGCAAGTAAATAAAAACTGGAGGTCAACATTCATATTAGTTTGAGGGAGGACTATATATGGCAAGCTGCCCAGTCCTCCAGAGTCCAGAGAACTATTGATTACCAAGTTAATACTGCAAATGATTGCAAATTTACTTGAAACCAGAACCGGTTCCGGTTTCTGTTCATGTCTTGTTTCAAATCCATCTGTGATCTGACGTCTAGGTAGGGTTGGGGAAAGGAAATAACGAGGCTTTTCCTACAGGTCTTGTTTTACTTTGGTTCTAACTGTTCAAGGTTTAGATTGCCAAGAATTGAACAGTGTTATGTTTAGTTTAGTTTTGATGATATTGTGCTGCCATTATGAGGTTTGAAGCATAGCTGATACTTATTCATATGGTCATATGGAGTTATGTATTGTGATTATTTGTGGATATTTAATATTGGAAGTCATCATGGTTGGCACGATTCTAAACACCGCGCTCAAAATCTCAGCTCCCATTCCTCTATTTTTTGAGAATTAGGCGAATTTGATTTAATACAAAATTGTGTATTACAGCTATAATTAATAGTACATCATCTATCTCAAAATAAATATCATGTTTAGTTTTAAAGATGAAGATTAAGATATAAAGTAAAAATACTGATGATAAAATAGATTGATAGTATGTAGTTGAAAATAAATGTGTAAATTTATTAAAAATGAAAATGAAATATATATATATAGTTAGTAGATGTAATGAAATATATGACATAAAATTGTGGAAACTTAGAATATTTCTCCATCTGGCGCAATGCTATAAAATAGGGTGGCATTACGGCTGGTAATGTGATGAAATTTTTTTTTATAAAAAACGACCAATGTATTATTTGTATTCTATGATACAATAAAAAATATGTATCATCACATTAAATATACAGTTTCGGGTGTGAAAACTGTATCATTTACACACTATAATACTGTACTGGTAAAAATCCACTTCGGACTTATCTACGATTAAAATCGGCCCAATTGTTTGGACACGTCTAGACAAGGTCTAATTACTTGATAAACTATTCATATCTGAGTGGACTTTGGATTCGATAATTCAAATTGGCATAATCACCAACTACTCATCTACATGATGATTTCAATTAAATGTTCTAGTTGTTGTAGATGACTTCTCTAGGTTTACTTGTGTTGTCTTTCTGAAACAAAAGTCTGATGCTAAGGTGGAAAAGCAAACTTGCTGAATTAGCTCGAAGTCATGAAAAATGACAAAGTATCTGCAATCAGAACAGACCATGGTACTGAATTTGTCAATCAATATATAAAAGAGTTTTCCACATGCAAATGTATACACCATCAACTATATTTAGTAAGGACACCACAACAAAATGGTGTTGCTGAAAGGAACAATTGGACCCTTAAAGAAGTTGCAAGGACAATGCTAGTTGACACTAAAATAAGTGGCATTTATTGGGTTGAAGTTGTAAATACAACATGCAACACTCAGAACAAATGTTTGATAAACAAGAACCATGACTATGACACTATTTTCATCGTCTCTCATATGCTATACGGTAGCATTACTATGACAAGAAAAGAAAAGTCATGCTTTATTGCTTGAAGTAAATATGACAATATACGAGGCAAGTGGGGGAAAAAAAAAGGTGTGTACGATGGTGTTAGATGATATTGCATCAACACATCGCATATTCAATAAGCTCAAAATAGTTTAACTACTTGTCCATGAAACATATGATGGATATCACTTCAAAGGTTTGACATGAACGATTGGCCATCCCGTATCAAAGAAAATGAAAATTCATAGAATGAATTCATGTTCTACTTGCTCTAAAGGCAAATTTACTTACAAAACCATCATTTGAAAAGTTGGTCATAAAAGTCATTTTCTAGAAAGATAAATTGAGACGTGAATATGAGAATAACTACTATTTGATCTACACAAGTGCATCCATGATCACAACACAAGAGGTGTTTGAAAAAAGAAATTCAAAACTTTACTTGAAAGATCATAGTCAATTTACAAAAGTTGATTCTTCTCATTTCTTGAAGTGAATGGAAACTTTTACTTATTATACATTCTTAGCCTTACCAGAAGTAAGCATGAAATAGATCTCATCAATCTCAAATTGAGAGAAATATATGAATGATCAAATAAATCTCAACATAAAGTTGAAGAAATGTATAAAGTCCTTGCATATTACCTTTTCAACTTGATGTTGAGTGAAAGCACTAGAAAGGCTTGCTACTATTAGTAGTATATATATAAAGTTATAAGTGACAACTTATTTATACATGCATTAAAGCTTCATTAGAATGTATAATTATACATGAATCACTCAAGGCTTTTACCACCTGAAGTGCAAAACTTAATAAAATATATCGATTGTGCAAGTAGTTTTACATATAAATGAAGCCTCAAAAGGAATATTTCAGGCTCTATAAGAGTAATTACGTTGAATATATTGTGTCTGAGAAGAACACATGTTAGAATTACTCATTGGAGTAGTTGATGACTATATGTCTTGTCAAATAAAAAAAGAGATAATGATTTGTTTTTTTATGTGACATCGTTCTGGCCAGTATAAAATAAATTTGTATACATGTGGTATAAAATTTCACTACCCGTCAACTAGATGATCGGCACATTCTATAAGAATTAGTCACTACCAAGATTGGTAGAAAATGTTAATATTGAACAAAATCATGTTTGATGTGACAAATTAGGCCATCCAGTTACAACTTAACCATTTTTGTGAAATCTGAAGTTTCCATGTACAAAATATAGTTATGTGCTGAAAACTTTCTCATGTTGTAATTCTATTGGATAAGTGCAAGACACAACATGGAGTGATAAATCGTGAAATTTGAGATCTTGAAATAAGCAATATTACACTCGTTAAGTTGATAAAAGAGATACAATATAAGTAGCCAGAAGTCTACATGTATCTTTCAATTGTTTTACAATTAAAAATATTGAGTAAATTAATTGATCTTCAATTTGAGGGAAAAATTATTTTCAGCACAAGCAAATCTAACTGTACTAATATATTGACTCCCCATCATATTGTTCTCCGCAAAGAACTAATGATTGAAGCATACAAAAATTGTATGAGTACATCAAATTTTTAGCTGGACATTATATTATCATGAGCCCTAATTTTTCCAGCTCAGGGGAGGAAGAACATGAATAAGCTGGTAAATTTGTAGAGCGAATTGATCCCATAAATTTGAGAGTTCATACTTGAACTAAAGTTTTAGCTTCATGTTACTATATCAAGATATGTTCGAACATAATGTTTTATGATTTGAATGTTAACCCGCTATGACCTTATGTTAAGGCGTACGGAGTTACATATCGATTATAGAATGCCATGTGTTCGACATTGAGATATCTTGCCTATTGCAAAAATGATTTATGACCTTAGTGAAATACGATTCCAATGTTAAGTACAATACAAGAAAATGGCAAGATGAGGTAGTGGTGGTACTCTTGAAGAGTAATGTATGTCATAAAAGGCATAGATATCTGAACTATAATAGATGGCTTATATGAAATGAAATGGTAGCTACAAAAAAAATTCAGATATCAATTATCAGTACTGACTTGAAAATTTTAAGAAAGAGACTTGAAATACCAGTATACATGGAACCGATATATTTTACATGCATTGCAAAGTCGATGGACATAAATATTGAACATGTAAATGAGGATCTTACATATAAGTCCAATTCGATGACATCATGATGATGATGATAAAAATGAGCTCATGGACCATAGGTCCTTTTAATTGACGAATTTGAAATACGTACGACACCGTTGCATTATCGAGTCAAATTTCATGTGCATTTCGATACTAAATATTGCATCATAATATGTTTATTACTGCATAGTTTGCATTATTTATTTATTTTCTAAAATCCTTAGTTATCATGTTACATACTCATATGGTTATTATTATATATAATGTGAATGTTATCACTCATACACAACCACCAGGTTGTGCACGTGATTAATGATTGGTTTGACTTACAAATCATATGATTTAAGAAGTTCAATGAGGGAAATAACATCTCTGACAGTTTGTCCCAGAAGGAGACTAAAAATATCGTGTTAGAAAATATGGATTGTATTAGTAAAATTCTCAATACTCATGAAGATTAGTATTAGTTATACCAATGATAATTCAACTTGTAGTTTGAGCATGCAAAGAATATTTTCAAAGATGACCTTGAGATCGACACGGTCCAGATGTACCTTACTAATTTCTTAAGTAAGAATTTAAATTCTTAGGTTAAATTGACAAAAGGTTTACAATTCCTTACTATACCTCCTTAATAAGGTGTGTAATTTGCCAAATGAAAATGAAAATTGCAAAGCAATAAGTACAATTATGCATTCTATGAGCAATTGTTGCACTCTTTTTACGTTCTAGGTTTTTATCCCATTGGGTATTTCCTAATAAGGTTTTTAATGAGACAACATTAAATATGTGATAGAGATTTAGAACTCATTTCCTTGTGAGGCCTTCTTCGCCTTCCACTTAAGCTGCGCAGGAAAGGCCCAAACCCAATCCCAGGAAGATCTTTTGCAAAGTTTTCAAAGCGGACACCATATTTCTTCTCATGAAGATGAATGTATATATGGACAATTTTCGTGTTCTTATTCTAACCATGCAGTAACACTCGAGGACTTATGTGATGAACAATATATAGAGGGATATTCGTGACACATTGAAGATAATTCAAATACATGACGAATAAAGTTCACAATGAAGTGGTTTATGTGCAACATATAATGTTGATATTGTCGATTAATAAATTTTCTAGAAGACAATATGAACATGATGGGTATAGATCAAATGATGCACTTATGAGGGAGAGTAAATACGCATTGTACTATTTTCCTTGACTAAGGTTTTTCCCACTGGATTTTTCTTGGCAAGGTTTTTAACGAGGCAGTATTACCAAAGCGTATTTTCAGTTAATAAGAATAGTGTATTCTTTTTTCTTCACTAAATTTTTTCTCACTCGGATTTTGCTAGAAAGGTTTTAACTAGGCACGCCCTCAAGTCAATGGACATTCAAGGGAGAGTGTTATGATATAATATGACAATGAATGTCCATTACCTCCTCTACCCCACTACAATCCCCACCCACTACAAGAGCAATTGATCACCCCACTAATTGTATGTTTTATTGTAAGCATAACTCTCCTTCTTGTAGACTATACAAATAGTGGCTCTTGTATATACTTGTATCACTGTATAACTAGTTGAGAATAATTTTCCCAACTAGTGATACAAGTACATATATATATATATATATATATACTTCGTAACACAATAAAAATAATTGGTCCATGACTCCATTCCTCAATAAATTTGGGCATATTTGTTTTTTAATCTAATATTTCAAATATAATGAACCTAAATGTTAATGCAATATTTTAAATGGATGTAAATTCCAATCATTCATGTCATACTTCGAAGTTCAAAGAAGAGGTTTTGCCAAATGTTAAAATATTTTGAGTAGTCCATATTTAGTAAATGGATCAAAGATTTTCAAATGCGAAAATAGTGTAGAGAGATAATTAGGAATCTGTCAATATTATGAAACAACCGTAGATTTTCTCTAACTTTGATATCCAAAAAATACACCCATCCTTCACTGGTTTCCCAATCGATATCCAAGAACAATCGACTAGAGTCCGGAATTTCTCCTGGTTCATTTGTCTCGGTAAGTCTTTCTTGGTCTTGGAGCTTTTAGGGAGTGACCTGAAAATATCATGGTTATTGGGAGTGAAACGTGTTTTAACGGAGTGTTTGGCTCAAAATTAGAATTGAGATAACTCAATTCAATTCCAATTAGTTTTTGTAAAAAAAACACAAGTGGAATTGAGATAACTCAATTTCGATTCTCAACCAAACACTTCAATTTAGATATCTGGGAATTTGAATTGTGGCGGATCTTTATAATACTTACTTTGATCGAGTAATATATTTTGACTTTCTGTTCTTACGCTACTGTCTCTTTTATGTTGAATCTTCTACTAAAACGTTTTTGTTTCGTATAGAGATTATGGACTATGAATCTGTTTCGTAAAACTAACTCAAAAGCTACCTGGTAGCTGTTCAATTAATTATTTTTTTTAATAAGCTAGACGTAATACGAGTTTTTTTTTCTCATGGAGCTGAAAGACAAATTAGTGGTAAACAAAACCTATTTCTTGGATAAAATGCCTTTAGATGTTTCCATCATTTCAACTTCCGTATGTGTTTGTGGAGGAAAAATATTCTAACCAGTTTTTTTTATTGCCACTTGGCATTGATAATAATCTGTTGGAATCGTTTGGTAGCTATTTAAGTCGGGTTTTAGGTGTTTTCGGACTTCACAATGACACGTTTGGTGTGGTTTTAATTTGTCAGATTCGTTAACGTTGGCCAGTGGATTAAATTTTATGCAGGAAGAATACTTGGACCACATTTTCATGTGGAATTAAGCCACACAAGCTGGGCTTAGCTAATACCAGCTATTGGGCTGGTGTTAGCTTGTCAGGTTTTAAAGCCACAATCCACAATGGATTAATTAGTCCACCACAAAAAACAATGTACCAAACACAAGACTGTGAAATGTCAAAATTGATAGGATTACTCAATCCCGAACAAAAGTGAACTAACAAAGCCGTCAATTCTTAATGACCGAATTCCTACCAAACGACTCCAAAAGTTTTCAAATGAGTTCTTGTTGAAGGTTCATAGATTATTAACACATTGTTTCAGCCTCCCAGGTGTAAAATGGTACAGTTTAGGCCCTTTTGGAGTAGATAATAATAGTAATTAATTTGAGTAAATAGTTGAAACCAATTTGAAGTTCTTCATAGCAAGTAGCAGTCATAAGACCATCTCCAATAGTGACAGCACGACGACGCATTGTCGTCGTTTTTGTTGCAATGGTGACGCGTCTTCGTCACCACGTCATTTTTTTTAATTCAAAATTCAAATTCAAAATTTAAAATTCAAAATTCAAATTCATATTCAAAATTCAAATTTAAAATTCAAATTCATATTCAAAATTCAAAATCACAAACAAGGTCGAAGGTAAAAAAACAAAGTCGACACACTACATAAGCGATCCTTCGGCGTTAGGGTTTAGGGAACAACTATTCGCCAAGTACTTGTAAGTGTGCTTTGGACTGTTCGGGCAAGTTGTCGTAGTTTCATGTACGTGTCCATCATCTTCGCCCTTTCCTTACGCTCCTCCCCCCTTGCCTTACGCTTATCCTTCTCGCGAGCAAGCTCCAACTTTGCATTTTCAACTTCAACCCATTGGGGATAATTCTCGTTTAAGCCGGTTATTCCCTCATTCAAGACATTCATGGAAGAGTTACCGGAAGTGACATTCTTAGCCAACTTCTTGGCCTTGTCACGACTAATGGGACGTTTGATGCTTGCCCCACTTTCATAACACCGAGTGCGCTTACTTCCGCTACTGCTACCTGCACCTGCTGATTCCATTGGTTCATCACCTACGTCGACATCGTTACCCTCCAACCCATTCTCCCCAGGTGGTACGAACTTCTTCATGGTCTCCTCCAAGTCCATCTTCATTTTCCACTCTGGGTATGCTTTCATGGCATCCCACTGTTTGAACGCCGTGAACGGGTTGTGGTTCTTTGATTTCTCCCTGTAGAGTTCCTGGGCAGTGTCTCGCACATCGGATTCATTGTAGCCACTTCGATTGCCGAGCATGATAGTAGCACGCTCCACACAAATCATCCACTGATTTATGTCATCTCTTAGCCGTCCCCATCTTCCACGAAGCGAATCACACTACAAGAATGCTGGAGAATAGCGACGGATAAAATCCGTCGCTAAATCTAGCGACGAATGGTTTATCCATCGCTATTTAGCGACGGATAGTATAATTCGTCGCTATATTTTGTGACGGATGTTTTATCCGTCGCTAGTTTATTAGACGACATATAATTAAAAAAGAACATTTTTAGCGATGGATAAATCTATCCGTCGCTATTTAGCGATGGATAAATTTATCCATCGCTAAAAATGTTTTTTTTAAAATTAAGTCCCCCTTATCTTCTTCCTCCCCACAAACAAACAGACAACCCGACTAAGCAGCCGCCACACCCGACCGACACCGACGGATTTCTTCTTCTCGCCATTTCCGACCGACCCACCTCCACCACCGAGCATATCTGGCTGACCCACCTCCATCACAATTCCTCTTCGCCGCCGCCTCTTCTCCTTCTCGGTTTCTCTTTGCCGCCGCCTCTTCTCTTTCTCGGTTTCTCTTCTCGCCGCCGCGAAAAAATTCGGCCGCCTCTTCTTCTTCTCTCAATTCGGAATCGAGGTATTTAGCAAAACCCTTACTATTTCAAATTTGGGGATTTTTGTGATTTTTAAGTGTTTAAGTATGTAGTTAGTTTGAGATGTGCAGTTGATGTATTTGTGAAGTGTATAGTAGCTACATTTGCTTAAATTGATATTTGTATATGTTGGTTTGATTTTGGAGTATTATTATATGTAAAACATGCTAAATTTGTTTAAATTGATGTGTATGTAAAGTATGATGGTGCTTAATTAGTTTACATTTATTCTTTTGATTAATTAGTTGAGTGTTATGATACCGTTATTTTTATTTTTTATTTTTAAAATTATGTTAATTTTGACTTCAATATTGAGTAATTCTTGAATATCAGTCAAATAAGTAATGTAGGATCGATTAGATTAACACCACACATCTAACTATTAAGGTATAACATATTTAACT
>JAYMSP010003646.1:0-19017 GCA_036897095.1 Plantago elongata
CATCCGTTATCCAATCCATTCCGAGCGGATTGGATACGGATAAATCCGCCGGATAACGGATAAATCCAGCAGATATCCGTATCCAGTAAATTTAAAGAAAGAAAAAAGAGAGAAAAAAAGAAGAAGGATAAAATCCCCAATATCTCAGCTTGAGACGAAGAAGAAGAAGAAGAAAGAAATCAATGGCGTGGAGAGGTCAGCTTTCTAAGAATCTCAAGGAGATTCGCCTCCTTTTCTCCCCCAACTCACCTTCTAGCTCTTCCACTAGAGCGTTTATCTAGAACAATTACAAGGATATGAAGACCAAGAACCCTAAGCTCCCTATTCTCATCCGTGAAGCCACTGGCATCGAGCCTCAGCTCTGGCTAGATATGATTTAGGAGTTGAAAGGGGAATACATTTGGAAGGCTTAAGCGAGGACCAAATCTCCAAGGTCCTTCAGGACCTTGCAAAAGGAGGTAAAGCTTAAGGCTAACTGATCCACCATTTGATTTATTTTGGACAGAATAAGATGTAACCCAGATGTTTCTGGTAGTTATTGTCCATCTGGATTCATGACCAAATTGCTGAGTTCATTTGTTATGTACTGCCTGACAGTTTTCTGCTCATCATAAACTACTGTGTGCAACGGATAAACGGATATCCATGGATATCCGGCGGATTTATCCGTTTTATACGTTCAAAACGGATGAAGGAAAATCCAATCCGCGATCCGATCCGTTTTTAACGGATCAATCCGATCCGATCCGTTTTTTAACATATCGATCCGATCCGGTGCGTTTTCGCGGATAACGGACCGGATTTGCGGATCCAGATAAAATGAGCAGCCCTAATAGCAGTGCCTCATAAAACTATAACAAAGTATTGAGAAAAAATCAAGTCTTAAATATTTTATCATGGGCTAAAAATACTAATATTACTTCTTAAAACTAGAATTACATATTTTCACATCCACTTCGCTTTCATTCCACAACATCCAAACGCCACCCGACATCCCGTCCGTTGGAGCTATTTCATAGTTCATGTAGCCCAAGAATGGCGCAATTTCATACGTCGTGTGAGCCGACACTGTAGTTTCAAGTAAGAAAACCACTAAAGGATTATGAACTCTCACTAAATCTCGAAAATTCTACGAAAATTTTCATTCCCTGTCCTCTGGCAATTCCAAGATACAATTTTCATGTTAACCATATAAAGATGCGGGGGGTATGAAGGGGTAGTCAGCAACTAGCCCCATCCATAATAACATCAGTTGTCGTATTGCTTCCCGAAGCAATACATTCTGCCCCACTCGCTTCCAGATTCTCGGGTTGTAAGATTGCCACCCCGTGCGTTGGTTGTCCTCCTCGATTATGATGTGTGCTTCCACCTTCATCTCCCAAATAGTCGTCGAAATTTCCATTGCATGAACTACCCTCTCTCCCCTGGTTGTTCGTAATATCCGCCAAGGCCCTTGGGACTGGTGGTGTATCGTGTCGAACACCGGATTGGGATCTGGTGCCCAATGCACTACCATTTGTATATTGATAAAATCGATTTCTATATCCTCCATATTTATCTACGGAATCATGTCCATGTCCTCCTCGTGCTCCATAAGTCCCATGTTATTCTCTAGATTGTTCTCCATTCGAATTTTCTATTGCCGGTGTTTCAGTAGGTGAATCTGTATTCAAGCTGTGGAATGTATTGGTGCTGGAGTTATTTATAGAGTTGGTTTCTCCTCTCCTACTCCCATTCGCATTCGATTCTGGAACTGGGTTAACAATTTGACCCGTTCTGTTCTGACTATTCCAACCAGAATTCGGATTCTCCTTCCTAGTTAAAATTTGAATCCATGTCTGAGTCTGATTTCTTGTTTTATTCCCACTCCGTCCCTCTCCAGTACCTGCTGCGAAATTAGTAGGAGGTATGTTTGGCTAGATGTTTCCATTGCCGTTAGCTCGGCGTGCTGGAGCAGCATTTAGCATTCGAGTAACATTAGGATTCTTCTTCTTCCTCCGTTCTACTATCATCCACTCACCATATTCTTTGTTTTTAGCTTTTTTTTCGTTGAACAAATTGAGCCCTCATCCACTTCCAAGGCAGTAGCTACTGGGATTTCTGGACTCGCAGTTCTTCTAGTTCATCATCTTGCATTCCCCTATAGTATGGCCTACCCTTCCACAACCATGGCATAGAGATGGAAGGTTCTTGTATACCACTTGATCGACCTTCCCTCTGATGCAAATTCCCAGCTCTAGAGGTTTGTTAATCTTAACCTCGACGCAAAATCTAGAAAATTTGCCCTTTTTTACAGTGAACGTATTTCCGTCCACCATGATCGGGTCTCCAATGCACTGTGCAAGAGATTCAATAACCACCTCGCAAAACATCTCCACCGGTAAGTTCAATATTCGAACCCAAGTAATTGTGGTTTCAATTTTATCCTTGTCTTCTCTAAAATTCGAAAACCACTTGCGAACAGAAAGGAAACTCCCTGCGAGTATCCACGGGCCTTCCGTGAGTATCATGTTCCGTTTTTCGTCCAATAACCCCTTGACAGAGTAGCAACTATCTCCTAGGTCAACAAGTTCAAAGAAGTGTCCCCTGTACATACCATATCAATTCAAGTTTGTCCAATAGTGTCAGGCAATACCATGGTTTACCGTTCACCTTAATCAAGATAGTATTCTTCCACGGGTTGATCATCGTCCATAGTAGTCTTCGTTAAACGTTACTTGTTTGAACGGGATCTTTGGAGTCGGGCCAGAGATAGTGATCTGTTTTCATTCCTAGAGATTCTTAGTCTCATTAAGTTTGACGTTTCTAGGCTTCATATTCAAAGTTGTTTTACTAGCATAGGTTGGCGGCGGCAGAACATAGTTCTCCTCTGTTTCCATGCCATCGAGGTGGATGAAGGTCCCTTTGTCAATCGCATCAAGGTTGGCGTCATCCGATCGAAGGCGTTTCTGTGTGTGAGAGTCCATATTCATGCTTGAGAAGAGAGACGGAGAAGAAAGAAAAGCCGGATTTAGGTTTCCGACAGTGGGTTGGCGGCCTTAAGCCAACAAAACCATCAACAACTTCATAAATATGTACTATTTGACAAAAAATGTATGAAATTGTAGATGACGGGTATACAAATTTGTAATTCGCAGAGGGTTTTTAACAAAAAATCTAACCATCAATTGTCGGTAGTTGGCGGGCGAAGCCGGCGGTTATTTTTTCATATACACCCCAAGCTTTGTCCACTTTAAAATGTTTATAACTTAAAAAAATAAAAATGTAAAACATAAATAAAAATCACTAACAATTTTATATTTTCGAGATTTAT
This sequence comes from Plantago elongata, assembly GCA_036897095.1. Classification (NCBI taxonomy): domain Eukaryota; kingdom Viridiplantae; phylum Streptophyta; class Magnoliopsida; order Lamiales; family Plantaginaceae; genus Plantago; species Plantago elongata. The sequence goes on from JAYMSP010003646.1 coordinate 3,314, forward strand.
AAATAGAAATCACTCTCAATTATGTTTGAATTATTATTTTGATATGTATAAAAATTACTAACAACTTTATTCGAATCATAATAACTTATAAAACAATTCTAAAAATACAATGTTACTAATTTTAACTTTTAAACACTCTTATAAATATCTTGAATATGTAAAAATAATCATTTATATTAAAAAATACCCAATACCCGAATTTGATGCTCGATACTCATGTTCGATGTCCGGTATACATATTCAATACCCGTTCTCCGTGTCCGATGCACGGTAACCTTGTTTGATGTTCGGTATCCGTAAGCAATGTCTGGTAACCGTAAGAATTGCCCGGTATATGTGTCCGATGTCAATTTCGGTATTCGATATGATGCTCGATACTCGTGTTTGATGCCCGATATCTGTATCTGATGCCCATCACCCGTGTTTGATGTACGATATTCGTAAGCAATGCCCGGTAAACGTACCTATTTTTCGGTTCTGTATCCGATGCTCGTCACCCGTATCCAATGCACGGTACACGTGTTTGATGTCCGGTATTCGTAAGCAATGACTAGTAACCGTACTCATTACCTGGTATTTGTATTTGATGCCCAGCCATGTTATCATATATGATTATAATATCATGTTGCTCGTTTAATTATTGACCCAATATAATAAAATTGCACTTTTGAAACTCGTCTTACAATTTATTAAAGTCCAAAAATATCGTTAGTGATTTTTATATATCTCGAAAAAATAATTCAAACATAGTCAAGATTGGTCTCCATTTATATATCTCGAAAAAATATAGTCGTTCGTAATTTTTATTTATTTCTAACATTTTTTTGTTTTAAGTTATTGACGTTTTAAATTGGACAAAATAAAATTTAAAGAGAAAGATGAAGAAGTAAACAAATGAACTAGTGAGATGAAGAAAAAGAAACATGTGGGTCCACTTAATTATTTTTACATAGTTAATACACAAATATGTATTATTTGACAAAAACTGTATGAAGTTGTGATGGTTTTGTTGGACTAAGAAAATTGAAAGAAAGGTTGTGGATTAGTATAGATTTGTAAAAGAACCCCCCACAATATAACTCATTTTTAACCACATATTATTAGGCTTATGTACTTTTCTATATCAAACTCATTTTTAACCACATACTACTTATTTTTCTTAGACAACGTGTAAAACAAAATTTCTTCATTATTAACTGGACGGAGGGAGTATATTATAAACAAACTATTTATAAGGAAAAAAGACAAGAGAGTATAATTAGTCTGGCTTTTCTACAATTATGCATGCTTTCATCCTTCCTGACAATAGGCATCAAATAAAAAAATTAACATATATATTCCGTTAAATTTTAAATATTAAAGTAAAAAATTGATAATTCTTAAAAAAAATATTTTTTTTATTTTAAAAATATTTTAGAAGTCAAACTTGAATTTTTTTATCGATATTTATATTTTTTTAGTTTAAATATTTATAAGGTGGAATGGTGATATGTGTCGCGAAGACGATAAGACGACGGCCCTGTTTGGACCCTTATATAAAAAAGGGTCCAACCGGGTCCCAACTCTACCTAACCCTAAACTTCGAGTTCGGGTTCAAATCTGAAGTTTCGAGTCCAATTAAGGTCCGGATTTAAACTCGGACCCTTATTATATTACAGGATTCAGGGTAGGGTAGGATCCAGACCCTACTCATTGAGAGCACTGATATGGAGCACATAGAAGTGCCATCACCCAGTGCCCCGTCAAAAGGAAGAGCATGCATATAACTCCATGTGTGATGAATTCGGGCATTGTAGCCTTGTTTATTCGAGATGCAGAGTCATATGGGTCGATATAATCAAACTCTAGATCTGCCAAGCACATTAGCTGGAAAATAACCATGACAAGAAGAGCAACGAGCAAGAAGAAGAAGAGAATCCATGCGAACACGATTATAAAGCTTAAATTATAAAGCTTTTCTATCAGATTTTCTCCGTTGTAACCGGAGCTTGTTGCCAATATAGATCGGAAAAAGATTGGAGTTTACTGAACAGATAAAAAGATGAATTTTTTCCTTTTCTTTTGATCTCTTTCCGTATGCTACTACTTTTGATCATGGTCATGATTATTTATATCGTGAATTAATCATGTCTGGACCGTCCTTACTTAATTTAAAAAACAGTAAAACACCATAGCATAATGCCTTTTGTATGGTAAACAACACTATTATTTCATTCTTATAATTTTATTTATAATAACATTCTCTCCGTTCTATAAAACTTTCCGCATTTATTATTTTTATCCGTCTTATATAACTTAAACTTTCATACATTACCAAAAAACATATGATATATATCTAATAAATAATAAACAACCTCAACTATACACTTAAATTACACAATTTAGCATTAAATTTTTCCCCTATTCTTTTTATTCTACTATTGTCCCATGGGTGTAATAATGATCAATTATCATATTTAGCCACATACTCCTTTGCAAATAACTGTCAACAAAATCACTAACACTTCAATAATCAGTTTTTGAAAAGAAAATTCTCAAAATCAATTCACAAAAAAAAAAAAAGAGCTAGAAAATAAAACCAAAATGGCAAAAACCCAACAATTTACCCTATTCTTGAAGAAAAAAAGAAGGAAAAAACAAAAAAATCTAATTGACACACCTCCATGAAAGCAAACTTACCATCTCCAGAAAGTATTCCTCTGTATCCAACCATCCAATCAAATCCCAATGCTCCGCTTCAAACTTCACTAGAACATGAATAATCCAATCCAATCCAATCCAATCCAATGAACTGACAATTTGGTACTTGGTTGATTGAAGTGTTTTTTTTTTTAAACGCCAAATTTGACTCAGAGAACTTCCAACCGCTGTCTTATTGAGCTTCATTGTCCTTGGTTGATTGAAGTTAAATGAATGAATTGAAATTCACAAATCAATAATCAGGCATATGATGATTCCCCATTTTCACCTGATCTTGCACATCCATCTTCTTCTCCATCACCCTCAACCATACACAAACCGCCGTAAAACTCAACGCCAAGCTCACAAACCCACTCCCCAGCCCAATCCCCACAATCTCCCACACACTCAACCCTCTCCCACCCCCCTTCATCGGCGCCAACGGATACCCATACAGCCCCTTATTCCCCCCCTCATACGAGCTCACATTGAACCTACTCCCCAACGCACTTGGAATCATCCCGGACAGCCTATTATTCTTCAAATCCAGCACCGTCAGCCTCACCAGCAGCCCGAGCTGCTGCGGAATTTGGCCGGTGAGCTCGTTGTCGCTGAGATCTATTACGTTTAAGTAAGCACAGAGAGCGAGTTCGGGAGGGATATAGGAGGAGAATCCGTTTGCAGAGAGGTTGAGGACGACGAGGTTGGAGAGGTATTGGAGGTCGGAGGGGATGGGGCCGGAGAGGGAGTTGGAGGAGAGGTCGAGGGCTTGGAGGTTAGTGCAGTTGGAGATGAAGGGGGAGAGGGTGCCGGAGAGGGAGAGGTTGGGGAAGGTGAGGCGGAAGACGCGGCCGTTGTTGCAGGTGATGCCGTCGATGGAGGAGGAGGATCCGTTGCAGGGGTTGGAGTTGGTGGGGTGGAGGTTGGAGATGGATTGGTAGAGGTGGGTTAGGCATTGGGTGTCATCTGGATCTGAGAGGATGCTGGTGAGTGGGAGGAGGAGGAGAAGGAGGAGGAAGAAGAGGGAGGTGAAGTGGCCAGGGTAGGCCATGGTTGGGTTAGAGCATTGACTGGGAATGTGTGTGGAGGTTTAAATTTTGAATGGAGATTTGTTGGTTTGGATATTTATGTAATGTGGAGTGATTTACAGGTGGTGAAAAGGAAGGGACTGGAATTTGGAAATGGAGATGATGATGGTGGTGTGGATTGGTGGTGACTGGTGACTCACTGGGAATGGAGGAAAGTAAGGAAGTCTATGATATGTCATGAATGAATGATTTTTAATGAGGAAAATTTTATTTCACATTACAATCTTCTAGGGGTTGTCCCTATTTTAAGTTTTAATCTAACATACCTGTTAGACAATTGTTAAGTTTTCATTAGTATTATTTTTAAATTACACTAAAACTTTTATATAAATTTACACTCATTACTGAAACCTTTACAAAATCTTACACTCGCTATCTGAACTTTTTTCTAGAATGAAAATTTACACAAAATATGATCATTATTATATATATTTAATTGCAGTTTTAATTTTAAGCAGGTTAGAGGTCAAGTATGAGTCACGATTAATCTCCCCTCTATTTGGGTGTATGCCATTTTCTTTCAGGTTTAGTACATGCACGGTGGCTATATAATTTCTTTTGTAATTCATAACAAATCTTATAAATTGATGATAATTGTAATTTAATTTTTAATTAAAATCTCCAATAGCATAATATTTGAGACCATTATTTGTGATATGGTTTTTTTTTTTTTGTTATTGTACGTTGCTTGTTTTAGAGGCTCTATTATTTATCAAAATTACTTTTTTATTTTTTACTAACAAAATGGCAGAAAATGTGTCTAGAATTTAATTTTATCTTACTAGCTACATCTTTGACTAGTCCATTTATGATAAACTGATCAACGGATGTCACTATACATGCTTACTTACATGTGTGTAACAAACATAAAGAAGATAGATGCTGAAAGGAAAAAATAAACTCATCATTACTTGAAAAATAACCATTTGAAATATCATGAAAACAAAACGAATATTATGAACATTTTCATTCTAGGCAAAAAAAATTGGCAACAACTGCAATTTTTTGCAAAGGTTTCGGTAACGAGTGTAAATTTCTGCAAAGGTTTTGGTGTAATTTGAAAAAATACAACTAACGGAGACTTAACATCCGTCTAACCTTTGTGTTAGGTAAATTTTTGACAAAGCTTCTAATGCCGACTCCGAAAAAAAAAGGTTGTGGTGTAAAATTAAAGTAGCCTAAAAGGTTTTAGTGTAAAATAAAATTGATTCTTTTTAATACATCTTCCGTCCTAGTTTGGATATCTCGTAGAGCAGGACATAAATTTTAATATGATTAATTGTTTTATTTAATTATAATGTTTTATTGTGGGATAAAAATGATTGACTATGCAAATGGAATAATAAATTTGAAATAGTTCAAAAAAGAATATGAGATATCTAAATTGGGAAGAATGAAGTATACTCATGTTTCCTTGCGTTCCTCTTTTTTTTTTTTTTTTTTTTTTGAGTTTCTTCCTTTTATTGAGAATAGGGGGCATTGGATTAATTCGAATCAGTCTGATCCAATTTTTTGAATTTTTTTGAATTTGGATCATTACTATATCAATCCATAATCCAAATGCGAAACATATGAATCAATTTCGAATTAATCCGAATTCGGATCGATTAAATCCGCCACAATCTTTTTAAATTTACACTATAATCAATTATTTTTCACACCACGAACTCTAATTTCTATGCCTTGAGTTGTAGTAAACACAATAAGATTAAAAATTACTTATAAATTTGATTATTTAAAAGTGTAAATTCTAAATATTACATGTATGTCTTAAAAAATTTAAAACAATAAAATATTAAATATGCATAATTAGTCAAAATAATAGTAACTAAATTCAAAGTTCATTGTTGTCTACTTGACTGGACTCTCAAGATTCTGAAATTTGCAGTTGGCTTCTACGCGAGAAGAGTCAAAGTGGTGTGAGCGAACCAGTTATTTTAATGAGTTACTAGATTAAGAATTTAGGATGAAGAATTATTATATACTTTAGGTTTTTAGTTTTTACCCTAATAAAACATAACATATATATAATATATATGTATTGGATAATTTGTGGATTTACAGATCGAATCGTAAAAATTCGAAATGTTGAAAATTTCAATTTAAAATGCAATTCGAAATGTTAGCATCGAATTGATTCGAATCGGATTATTGAATTTTTAGATAATGAAATGGGAGCAATCATATCCACCCTAGTTGAGGATTTCCTTTTTCATTCTTCTTGTTTACACTTTTTATTCTTTTGACTTTCTCATCTTCACTTGGCATGCGAGGTTGAGTGGTTTTGAATCATTTGATATACTCGAATTGGAAGTAGAAACATAGCAATATTAAAAGAATAATAGTGTAGTGATGTAATACATTTGCTCATCATAAAACTTATCATTTTATTATTCTGTAATTAATTATCTCTAAATTCAACTGTAAATTAAACAGCATTCAATAATTCAATAGATGATTGAGGAGATGTAGAATTGTAATGGTGCGAGGATCCCATGCCTGAGACCCCATAGTGCGGTTGTGAGAATTGATCTCAACCAATTTATGCTCGTGATTGATTTATCTCCGCACTATGGTGAGGTTGTATCGATGGAGCAACTGATTAAGGGATTGATTGGTATAGAATTTGAATGAGCATTTCGATAAATTTTGATGAAATTGTATTTAGAATGGAATTGAAATGGGGGTATTTAAAATGTATTTTAGGCAAAATCACTGTTCATCGAGTCAAATGGACCGATTTGGCCATGCCAAACCGCCCCTTAAGTTACCCTTTTTTTGCCTTATGTGGGGCCCACTTCCTTTTCATTTTTATTTTAAATTTATTTTATTATTTTATTATTTAAAAAATATAAAAATTATACCGTCGTTTACATTTTTTCGAGATCTACAAAACGAGACTAGTGAAGATATATTTTCTTACATCTTACATTTCACCCTTCATTTTTATACGTTCGTATTTTATAGTGTTTCACTATTCTACTCGTATTTTCAATAATAACGTCCTTTTACCCTCCAAATTTTCAATATTCACATTAATATAACTATAAATAAGAATAATAAAATTAAGAAAATAAAAAATTACCCGCGACCGCGTCGTGACCATCACCACAGTGGAGAAAATCGGTCGCGAGATGCGGTTGCGGAGCACCCAAAATCCCACGACCGATTTTTTGTTCACCATAACGGACGGTCTAAATACTTCCCAATTATACCGATTAAGTAGGAAAGATAATATTAATATAATATATAAAGTAGGAGAAATAATCCGTCCCCATTTCATCTTTCCGTGTTGACTTTTTCGGTCAACCATTCAACTTTTATCTCAAATTACCCTTAGACGATAATAGTTAAATATTTAATAAAATTATATTATAATATTTTACATCTAAAATTTTCAATATATGGTCTTATTAAATCATTTACCTTTGTTGACAACGAAGCACAACTCAGTTGGTAAGACGCTTCATCTTCTATCAATAGATCTGGGTTTCGAATCACCCTTTAACCGTTTGGAAAAAAATTTACTTTTATAGTTTAAGAGCAATTTGAGATAGAAAATGACAATAATTAACCCGAAAAAGTCAACATGGAAATATAAAATCGGGATGAAGGTAGTATAAATCAGAAGAATTTTTCATTTAACTAAATAGAAGTTGAAATTGAAACGTTTTAAAATATAATGTTGGAAGTTGAAATTTAAATAGAAAAGTATCATTTTATTCTTAGAAGATATGAAGAGGCTAATAAAGTTGGAAATATGGGATTGTGTAATGGTGTTTTTTTAAAGAAAAATAATTTAAATGTGGTTTAGTGACGATAATGTTATTGTTTACCACTTGTTTTTTAAGTCCATAAAGTTTTTAATAAAATTCGTTATGGGAACAGTTGATATTGTTGTGTATTGGCCAAGAGCCAAGGGGATCCCACATTTTCTACTATTTTCAACCTCATTGGATCTTTAAGTAAAATGTAGATATTCTCTCTTAAAATATTGCTTCAAGACTATTGTGGTGGGGCTCGTGTTTCTATATTATAGCATGACACAACACAACCCATAGTAAAATAGATTTAGAGGCTTGTGAGTTGTGAACAAAGAAGTTTTCACGGGATTTCACATGTTTACACCTAGATTACGGTTCTCTTTAGTTCAGTTCAATTTAATCTAGTTCAGCTTAATTCAGTTTAGTCAATCAACTTGACTTAGTTATAATTTATATTTTACTCAAGTTCAGTACAATTCAATTCTGTTCGATCCAATTCTATTCAATAAATCTCAGTTGAAAAGAATAAAGTATCTGTATTAGTTCATTCTAGTATATTAATATTAATAGCAAACATATATGATATATGGTAAAAGAAACGAGGCACACTATTCTTCTTTCGGTGGATATTTATGAAATCGAGGGAGACATGTTTGTTTGTAGGACATAAATCCTCTACACAGGTGTGGTTATTTCAAATTTGTGACTCACATTCCTATACGTAAATCGATGTAATATATTATTCTTTTCTAAAATAAATTCCATATATAATAACTATAATAAAAAATAAATTTTCCTAATTCATAAAAAAGTTCGATTTTTATTAACCGTTTAGTAACTTTTGTATAAATACTCCTAAATAACAACAATCTCATACAAAAATCATAACATTCAACTATCTTTATTTCTCTAAAATATCCTAAAGAGAGAAAAATATACTTATTATCTTCTTCTCTTTCTCCGTCCCCAACTTTTCCTCCCGTTATCAACCGGTGACATTTATAGCCGAGCCTCCGATGATGATGATATTTGGGAGAATCATCTCCATCGAATTTCAACGATTTCGTCGAACTTTGAAACAATTTCGTTGGATTTCAAAACAATTTCACCGGATTTACTTAAATCCATCAAAATTCAAGTGAATCGATCAATAGTTTTGTAGTTTTTATTATTTTCTCATTTGTTATATTAATTCATGTTGCATTTTTCGGTTGGCATCTCATTCGGAAGTGAAGATCGACCTCTTATTTTTCGTTTTTCGATAATTTTGTGATCTAGTTTTCCAGATCTGAAACTAGATCTGAAATTCGTACATTTAAAAATTTAAAATATTTCGCTCAGATGTTATCCGGTGTTTCGTTATGTTTTTAAGAAGCATTGATATATTTTTAGGAACTTTTGTTATTGTTTTAAGACTCGTTGTTGTACAAATTCATTTCATTTTTTCCCGTTAAAATCAACTAGAAGTGATACTTTACGTTTTATTTTTCATTTTTCAATGATTTTACGACCTGTTGTTTCCAGATCTAAAATTCATACAGAAAATCGAATCATTTCGTAATCATTTTATTTGGTGTTTTGTTAAGGATTTAAGTGGCATTCTTATGGTCTTAAAAGCTGGTGTTATGGTTTCAAGCATCGTTGAAAAGTTTGTATTAAGTATTTCTATCTATTATTATTTTAGCGAATCATTATATTTTTAAAATAACTCCGAAAGCACGTTCCACATCTTTGCGGCACTCTTGAAGCTCGGAGAACTTGCGTTGTTTGTGAGTCACTGGATTCGGGATGGCAGGAACAAACGTAGCCCAAGGTGGGTAGATCTCATCGGTTAGATAGTAAGGCATGTTGTATTGATGGTCATTCACCTCAAATTCTACCCGAGTCATTGTATTTTGCGGAAACACCAAAGAATGAATGACATATCCAAGTATCTTTGGATGCTACTGTTTCTAATACAAGAGTAGGCTTTTTACTCCTGCCTTAAAACTGACCGTGCCACGCTTTCGGACAGTTCTTCCATGTCCAGTGCATACAGTCGATACTCCCAAGCATGCCCACAAACCCTCGTGCACCGTTGATTGCTAACAACCTTCGTAAATTTGCCTCATTGGCCCTGCGCATGTATGTTGGACCGAACTCAGCAACAACGGCGTCACAATAGCGATACAGACACTCAAGAGCTGTGCTTTCACCAAGCCGACAATACTCATCAACCAAGTCGGCAGATGCCCCATAAGCTAGCATGCGAATTGCGGCGGTACATTTTTGTAGTGTGGTTAACCCTTGCCGGCCAGTAGCATCTGGTCTGCGTAGAAAGTAATCATCTTGACGCAACACACTCCAACTATCCGTTCGAGCAATGGTCTCTCCATTATGAATCTCCGTCGAAAATACTTTGCATATGTTGGACGAACACTGAAGTAGAACAACACAATTTTCTCGCTCTCTGTCAATGTAAGCACATGTGTAGCCGCTACGCCGTGGCTGGACTTATTGTTGTTCGTATTGTTGGATCACATTTGGCATGTTCTGCATTATCATGTTTTGCATTTGTACGAAAGGATTGGATGTAGAAGAGCCATCGAGAAGTTCATAAGATGACGAACTGTTTTCTTGTACTGCGTTGAACATGATTAATACAGAGGAAGAAGGAATGAGGGTGTTGTGTCTACAAATGAGTTCCATGATTGCATTATATAGACGATTTGTCGAGTCATTCATTAGTCATAGCTGAGCCACTTCGACATTGGATTCCCGACAAAAGTAAATATAAAGATAAGATGCCTGACAAAGTAAAGTGGCTGACAAGATTCCCGACAAAAGTAAAGTGGCTGACAAGATGCTTCACGAGATGCCTGACAAATTCAAATTCAAGTTCAAAATCACACTGATTTTATTACAAACAAGCCACACTTCGGAAAGTAAATTACAAAGTAGCCACACTTCGAAAAGTAAAATACAAACAAACTGCGAAAGGTAAAAAAAAAAAACAAATTTGACACAGTACAGAAGGAAAAGTAAAAATGAAGAAGCCACATTCCGATCCTTCACCATTAGTCCGATCCAAACAGTTGTTTGCCAGGTGCTTCTAAGTGTGCTTTGCCCTCGTTGGACAAGTTGTCGTAGTTTCCCACAAGTGCCAAGTACGTGTCCATCATTTTCGCCTTTGCCTTACGCTCATCCTTCTCGCGAGCAAGCTCCAACTTTTATTTTTCAAATTCAAGAAATTGGGGATAATTGTCATTGAAGCTAATAATTCCCTCACCCATGCATCCATTGAAGAGTTACCGGAACTGACATTCTTAGCCAACTTCTTGGCCTTGTCACAACCAATGGGCCGTTTGATACTTGCCGCACTGTCATAACCCCGCTTTTGCTTACTTCCACCTGCACCTGCTGATTCCATTGGCTGATCACTACATCAACATCGTCACCTTCAAACCCATCCTCCCCAGTTGGTGCCCAATTCTTCATGGTTTCCTCCAAGTTCATCTTGAGTTCCCACTCTGGATATGCTTTCATGGCATCCCACTATTTGAACGCCGTGAATGAGTTGTGGTGCTTTGATTTCTCCCTGTATAGTTCTTGGGCAGTGTCTCGCACATCGGACTCACTGTAGCCACTCCGATCGCCGACCATGTTGTAGCACGCTCAACACAAATCAACCAGTGATTTATGTCATCTCTTAGCTGCCCCCATCTTCCACGAAGCGAATCATGAGAACGGAATTTATCCATCCCGATCATCATTCCTACCTTCTTTATATTCTCATACTTCTCCCCAACAAGACGGAACAATTTGCAGTACTTCTGATCCGTTCCAACAATAGCATTTTGACTAACCTCCACGTAGGCTGAGATGAGCCCCAAATCCTCACTCTCGTTGTGTGAGTTGTTCCGTATTGTTGTTGTGTTGGTTGCCGCTCCTCCGGTGGCTTTCGCTTTCCCACGCCTCCGGATCGGATTTTTATTCCGACTGCGTCTCCATCACAACCTCCTCTTCCGGTGTTTGTGAAAACATTGAGTGTAGGGATCTTGGTAGGAGCTTTGAAACAAATGTCGAACGACACTCGTTTAGGGACTCGGTTGGGGTTGGAAAGTCGTGTTTCCGAAATGAGCTTGCATGCACTCATGGTATTTGTTGGGTTTGTTGAGTTTCAACCACTGAAAATTCTCCGCGTCCATCTCTCTGGAAAATTCGCCGGAAAATGAAAGTGGAAAGGGTGTTTTGAGAGAAGAGAGTTTTTTAAGTTTAATTAAGAGAGAAAGAGGAGTTGGTGATGGGATGAAGTAAAAAAATATCAAGATTGGTCTCATTTTTATAGATCTCAAAAAAACATAACCGTTGGTGAATTTTTTATTTCGTATTTTTGAAGATATTATTGTTTTAAAATGGATATATTTCGAAATCGAAAAAAATTGAAGGAAATGATACGTAACCGGCTGCTGCCAAAGGACGCATGCCGTCGCGACATGAGACACCGTGCCGTGCCGTGGCGCCCCCATTGAGCTGGTCCTACACTTCGCCTAGCATATATAAACCACCTCTCAGTGTGCGGTACGTTGTGGCTTGTGGGCCTCAGAGAGTACATGAAGCATTCCATACAATCTGACTTGACTAAAGTGAGTAATTTTTCAAAAGAAAAGTAAATCCATTCATTTCGTGTAGTCTCTTCAATTCAATTCATTGCTCCATCACTCATCAACTCCATTCATTGAACAAGAATCTGCTCACTGAGCTGACGATTCCTTGAGATGAATTTGTTCATCTGTTTCTGAAAAACCTTCAGATCGCAAGGTTTTACATCATTTTTCTGGTGAGTTTTTCTTCTTTCCTCGTTAGGGCTCTTATCACCTTTACTGTTCGTGTTTCTCTGTTACTTTCTCGTGTATTGTTGTTACATGTGTGGTTTGTATATAATAAGGCAAACGATTCTATGACAAGCAATTTTGCAAATTCATGACAATTAGGTTTTACAGAAGTACATTAAGCTTTGATTATTGTATATTCATGTTATGTTATCAACTGTTTAGTAAGCCTTAATCAAATTAACGTGACCAAAAAAGTTCTAATTCAATTATAATTGTGTTTAAATTTTCATAGATTGTATGGAAGGTTTAAGTGATGTGTGTAGATCATTTGATTTGATTTTGATTGGTTTAATTCTTTAATAGTTGGTGGATTAAAATGGTATTATTCAACGTGATTATACTCCAATTAAGATTAAGGGCTCTGCCTTCTCAGCTAACTTTTGAGATTCGAGGTTTTTTTTTTTTTAGCTAGATAAGCTAACCAAGTTACCTTTTGAAAAAAAAATACCTACCCAATCGAGGTTTAAAGCAGAGGTTTTTTTTTTAGCTAGATAAGCTAACCAAGTTCCCACTTTGTCATTTTTGTTGTTCCGATTAAAGCTTCAATTTTCATTTGTATCCATTTTTAGCCCAACTTTAAAATATTCAGACCAAAAAGTGTTGGAGAAGCTTAGTACGGGACGGAGTACGCACTAGCTAATTAATGAGCTATCAACAACTACCAGCTAACTTTTCAGCTAGTTTTGCTAAACAGGCCTAAGCCATATTATATATGACATTGAAAATTTTTCTATAGCTTACTCAATTTGATGCAATATGTACACATTTTTATTGAATACAAAGTTGTAATGAATTACTACAAATGTATGCAGTAGGTTCTTCATTTGGAAGAAGAAAAGCAGCATGAGTGCATCATCTATTGAGCTTGTTGCTTCAGATGATGATCTCCTAGAAGAAATTCTTTTGCGCCTCCCTGTTAAACCTCTGCTTTGCTTCAAATCAGTATCAAAACGCTGGTTCTCCATCATCAAAAGTCATCGATTCTATCTCCGAAGGTACTCTAGGCCCAATTCCACATTTGGTCTCTTCATTGAAGTCATAGTCCAAATTGATCCGACTTATATCAAGCGATGGGACTACATAACATTACTTCCAGATAATCCAGTCCCAGATCCACCATATACGGACCTAGAATTCTCCCATGACCCCTTTGTCACTCTCCTTTTGCAGTCTATCAATGGTTTGTTCCTATGCAGAACCTTTAAGTATGGGATAATGGTCAACAACGAGAGTACCTTCTATGTCTATAACCCTACCACCAGACAATTAGCTGTACTTGCTGATTCCGGTAATGAATTTCGAGACGGGGTAACATTGGCTTTTGATCCTTTCAAATCTTCTCATTACAAAGTTGTTTGGGTCAGACCGAGAAATAGTCTGCACTCCTACCCAATCGAGGTTTACTCATCAGAAACTCATACCTGGACTGTTGTAGGTGAGATTGGGAGAGATATGATGGTTATTCCGTATCCATATAAATTCAGGATGGATGGCCTAGAGTGTGGGGCCTATTGGAATGGTTCAGTTCATTGGATCTTTAACTGGGCTACAAAGGCTTTGAAGTTTAATATTGACACTCATGTGCTTGATGAAATGCCAAATCCGCCTTGTGTTCAGGCTGGAGAACCATATTCCAAGAGATGGGATTACTTTGGGGCAGCAGGTGATCACTTACATTACGTAAAACACTTTTCATACACAAGTGGTGATGATGCAGGTACTCTTGGGTTCAATATCTATGAAATGAAGATGGATTACTCCGAATGGTTTGTCAAGTACCGATTGGATTTTTCACAAATTATAGGTTCCTATCCCTGTACTAGAATTCTTCAGAACCGGTGCGATTTATGTGTACTATCTATCATTCGAGGTAAGGAGGATGAGGATTCCATAATATATTTCCACATGCCTAGAAAAATCATAAGATACAATGTTATTGATGGGAGTATGAGAACTGTCCAGGAGTTGCAGGATGAACTTCAGTACGAAGCAGATTCGTCTCTCTTGTACATTGAGTCTCTCTTTGGTGTTTAATGGTAATGCTTTTGTCAATGTTGGGTTAGTAATAGTTCACTTTAAACTGCCAATTATGGGTATTTTACTTGAACATGCTTCTACTGACCAACATGGCAACACCTATGTATTAAACTAGATTCCAGTTTTGTATTTTGGAGTAACTTAGATCGCTGCCTTGAAACTTTCCTGTGGCTGAACTTCCAATGTATAATGGTGAACTTCATCAGAAGACTTAGACTACACCAGGTCTGTTTTATATGTAGTTCTAAGGTCGTATTTTGCTATTGTCCTAGCTCGGCCACTTCTGCTTTCAGTTCATATTTGTATTGGCCTCCTTGAATCTGCATTAAGTAAAAAAACCTTTGTTGATGTTAAGCGTATTAATCTCTTGTTCTTTAATACCTGAGTTATGGTTGATGAGATCTGTACATAATAAGTATTATTATTACCAGTAACAGCTAATCATCTAATTCCTCAATTGAGATTAGCTTAAACTTTGTATAAGTATGCAGTTGTCAACTTGTTTTAGTGTCTTGTTTGTTGAGCTTTGATGTTGATAGTTACCTGTATAATCTGAAAGGGAGAGTGTGCAAGGCCTATTAAGCTGATTGAAATATTGTTTGTTGAATCCTTAGAATATTTCCAATGGTGTCGTCGTGTGTTTTTTTTAGTGGTGACGTGTCATTATCACGTCATGAATGCCACGTCATTTTTTTAAATTTTAATTTACATATTATAAAATTATTTAGAAGTTAAAATTAATCAAATTGTATTTTATTGAAGACGTTTTATAATTTATTGAGATAGAACAAATTAGGAATATATTACAACATAGTGCGGGAAATTAAAATTGTACGAAGATAAAATTCAACAAACATACAACACACAATATTGAAAATAATCAAACACACAACCCCAACTGGAGAAGATTCATCTTCACTGTTGCCCCCAAATATGTTCCATTAAGTCGTTTGTTAGCTGGGTGTGCGTGATTACACTATGCATCCGGCGTAAATTGGTCATGTATTCCGGGATAGTATTTATTGTAGACGGTGTTCGACAGATATGAACTCCATCAATGAGATTCGGCACATGCTCACGGTATCTTGTTCGAGCTGTTCAATTTCTTCGTCATAGTTTAGTCATTTGTGGCGTTCATCTTCAACTATCATGTTATGCAACAATTCATAATCTTGCTGAGAATATTTTTGTTGTGCGCAAGTGCTGGATTTCGTATAATTGCAAACCGTGCTTGCATAACTCCGAAAGCACGTTCCACATCT
>JAYMSP010003647.1:0-19015 GCA_036897095.1 Plantago elongata
ATATATAACATATTTACTTCATACTAAATTTTAATCCGAATTTTGAATTGAAAAAATGGATATTTAAAACCTTAAGCCCACATCATATACAATACCTAATTAGGCTATGTTCTTTTCGGACATGTTCACCATTAACTTTTCAGCTCCATAATAAAAAACTCGTTATGCACAACATTTTAATCAATCGTGTATATTGATAGAATGATTCAAGGTATATATACAAGTTACAAGATACAATATCGAATTTAATTAGGAATCTAACACTAATCTAGCTAGAAGTCTAATATATATACTATATTAGCTATCTAACTAGAACTAATTTAACTAGAAGTCTAATATATATACTATATTAGCTATTTAATACTAATCTAACTAGAAGTATAATATATACTATATATAAAGAAAGATTTGTAAATAAGGAATGTATAGAATATAACATATTTATTTCATATCAAATTTTAATTCGAATTTCTAAAGAAAAGAAAGGGTATTTATAACCATAAAGCCCAAGTTTGAATGCACATCATCTTCTTCTTCATTGTTCCTCTTTATACATTCAAATAACAGAGCAGCACAAATCCGTCTCCTCGATTTTACATGGTTTGTAGTGTGGTGTTGTTTGATGTTTGCTATTAGTTAAATGCAAATTCTGTTAAAATTTTAGAGCAGCTACTAACACATATTTTCTTCTTTCAGCTAGTAGCAGTAGTACTGTAGAGACAAAGCAGGGAACTAGCTAGGAACTGTTAGTTTCTTTGGATCGAAATCTACGTAGTATTGAGTTGTTTTTGTTCCTAATTCATAGCATTCACCATCAAAGAAGAGTCATGGGACGGCGAAAACTGTCCGCTTTCTTATCCGACGCCAGCGAGAGGCAAAAGAAGATTAAAGGCAATTTAAGGAAGAAGACCTTGTGGAAGAAGATGCATGAACTCACTGTTCTCTGTGATGTCAAGGCATGTGCCATAATATATGATCCATCTGACCCCCAGAAAGAACCAGAAATATGGCCTCAAAATACCGATGTAGTAAAAGAGATTATCAGTGAATACAGAGAGAAGGGTGTTTATAAGAGCTATGACGAGTCCGATTTTTTGGAAAGTGAGGATATGAAGGGGAAGGGAAAGGAAAATGGAAAACTACTCATCAATGATGATGATGATGACGACGATGACGGCAGGAGGAAGGGAAAGGGAAAACTATTCATAGATGATCACGGTGATGAGAAGAGGAAGGGAAAGGGAAAACAAGTCATTGATGATAGGAAGAGGAAAGGAAAAGGAATACTAGTCACTGATGAGGAATATGATGAGGATGAGGATGGAAATTATGATGGAGACGGTGATGAGGGAAATCTTAACCCAGGTAAGAAATATGGACTACCTTCGGTAACGGATATACCAGAAGCGGAACTAGCAGATTTTTTTGCCCGGCTGGAAATTCAGCAGGAGAAAGTTCGGGCAAGGATTGCTGAGTTAAAATTGGCTCAATCTGGTGGAGTAGGGGTTGATCAAACTACTACAAACTTAGTTGATTCTGAAGCTGGGCGAGCATCCCCAATTCACGGTTTAGTGACATACCAGCAAGCAGTTTCTTCCTCGAGGCCTAGTGACCGGAAGGTTTATTCTGTTTTTAATTTCCCAAGACCTAGGTGCATTCCTCTGACAGATAACCCGGTGTTTGAATTCCCAAGGCATAATGACATTCCTCTGCCAGACAACACGAGTCCGCCGAGTGAGCAGCTGGCGATTTTATTCCCGGAGTCTAGTGACATGCCTGTGCAGGATGGTGACAACAATCTCAGTGCTTCTGTTGAGCAACAAGACGAACAAATGATCGATGATGATGACGACGAACATGATGAACTTGATCCAATGAGTATGACGCTGATGTTGATGCATACGCATAAGATTGATCCAGCACAACATGATCCGGCTCTGTGGCCTACTCTTCTGGAAGCCGCAATGAATGGCACAAGGACCTAATGACATGCATGATCCAGTTAACCGGAGTTCAACGAGCAAGAAACATGCATCTTCTTTGCCAAGGCCTAATGGCAAGAGTTCAATGAGCAAGAAGCAGGGTTCTTCTTTGCCAAGGCCTAATGGCAAGAGTTCAATGAGCAAAAAGCAGGGTTCTTCTTTGCCAAGGTCTAATAACAAGAGTTCAACAAGCAAGAAGCAGCCGTTTTCTTTCCCAAGGCTTGATGACATCTCAGTGACAGATAACTTGCCTTTGACAGCTGGACAGCAGGCGTATGCTGTCCCAAGTCCTAATGACAAGCATGTCCCGGTTAATGAGAGTTTGACGACCAACCAACCGGCCATTTCTTCCTCAAGGCCAAATGACATTCCCATGCCAGCTAAGGGGAGTTTAACAAGCAATCAGCAATCGATTTCTCTCCCCAGGTCCAGTGACATGCCTGTGCATGTTTGTCACAACAATCCCAGTGCTTCCATTGAGCAACAAGACCAACAAATGAATGGTGATGATGATGGGCTTCATCCCTTGAGTATGATGCTGATGTTATTGCATAGTCATGAGATTGATCCAGCACAACACGATCCGGCACTCTGGCCTACTCTTCTGGAAGATGCCATGAAGGGCAACCAAGGACCTGCTTCGCTGCCATGACCACCACCTGCAGAAAACGTGCAGGCAGACCCTAAGAGATCTAGAACATAATAGATTCTCTGGCCTGGCTGTTTTGAAAAACAATGTGATAGTCATAGTAGTTGAAAAGTAGAATATACATGTACTATATCCTCACTGGTTTGGTTAGGTTTATGACTTCATGTCAATATTTTTCTTGTATACTTGTGAAGTAATTCTTGTTGCATTACTCAATTGCTAAATACTTTTTGATGTAAAATGATTACACTTTGGCATTTTGGCAAACAACTGTGCTGAAGAGTAAGAGACTGTTCTTGACTTTAATTCAATCATGATAATTAATGGGAACAGGTGCTCTGTGCTGCACACTGGTGCTTAAAAATTTACATTTGAGTCAGGTAATTTTAACTTGATTGTTTTACTGTATCAAAAATCCCATTCTTCCAAAAGAATACTTTTTTACCTGTAGATTTATTCATCTATTTATTCGATTACTCCTTTCCGATGACTAGATGAACTCGCAACTATTACCCTTCAGGTCCTCGAATCGAACCAAACCATGATATATACTTCTAGTATAACATCCTGAATCAGATATTAGGCCACCTGGGATTCCTATGTTTCAAGTCTAGTCATTCATGTTAAAGATAGAATTGTAACGGCCCGTGATCTTTGTCTGTTCAAATGTAAGAACGTTTAAGAGAATATTACGGTTTGACTATCATTAATCACGTTCCTAAATTCTCTCATTCATTCTCTATATATAAACCGAAACTATAACCTGACAGACAGATATAGGCTATAGCCTTCTTTTTTGGTTTTCTATTTGTTACCTTCTCTTCCCTTAAACAATTTTCCTTAATATTTCTGCGTACAATACCAGAAAATTTTCATCAGGACAGACATTTGAGATTATACAATCTCAAGATATGTCTAAATTAGTTGTTAGCGTGATAGAGGCAGACGCATTTGCTTGTGGTTCGGGTTCGAATTCATGCCCGAATTCACCCAAGAACCGGGTCAAATTCTTGTGCAGCCACGGTGGCAGGATTCTCCCCCGCCCTGCCGATGGCCACCTCAAGTATGTAGGCGGTGAAACCCGTGTCATATCCGTGCCTCGTGATGTTCCTTTTCAAGGCAAGCACTTCTTTCATTTTCTTTCTACAAGTTTTAACTTTTAGAAAATGCGTGTTCTATACGTAAAGAATGCATTATATCATTTCATTAGGGATCATGTTATAAATCAGATTACATGTAATTCTGAGGTACTCAAGTTGTGTGCCCTGTATTTGTTAATGACAGAACTTATGAAGAAGCTCACTTGCATCATTGAAGGCGAGATGATCCTCAAATACCAGGTGATGTCCGAGGATCTTGATACCCTGATCTCCGTGAAATCCGACGAGGACATGCGACACATGTTCGACGAAATGGACCGCTATGAGAGCAAAGGGGCTCCACGGCTTCGAGCATTCCTCTTCCCAGCGGCTCCTGTTGTGATGGAAAACCCATGTATGGATCCCCAGGTACTCGAGCAGCGGTACCTTGACGCAATCAATGGAATAGTCAGGTCTACACCTCTACCCATAAAACAGCACCCCGTCATCAACACGGTGCAACACGGATCACTAGTGTCATCTGCCGGTTCATCCCCCAAGTCTCCCGAGAGCTACTTAAGCGAAGTCATGAGCAACGAGTCAAACTACCAGAACAGTCGATATAACATGTACAAAGTTCAAAGTTCGCCAACCTTATGCACAATGCAAAACAACCACCATAATGTTCATCAACTTCCTCCCCAGTACTATCATAGGCCATCTCCTAAGTTGGCGGTTGATCATCATTACAGAAGCGCTGGACTGGACAGGCAGACCTCCGGCAGGAGCCGGGCCGAAGGAGGGAGATACCAAGTCGATGCGGCCCCACAATACTACTACTCTCCTTCTAGGCCGAGTCGAGGAAACGGATACAACTTGCACTATGATGACCCCAATCAGTTTCTAGATAGGAGAATGCTCAACCGGATGGGGAGTCCAGCTAGGAGCCCGGTTCCTGCAAGTTCTCCCCGTGGCCAAAGTGTGGTGAAGCCATGGGACGGGACAGGTGGGGATATGTGATCATGCCTATGATTATGAGGTGGCTTAGCACAGTTAAGAACCCGAAGACCCATGTTTGAATACAAATATTCGAGAATAATTTTGTATAGAGGGTATTATTTAAAAGAGGATGATGTACATCCAATTGTATATGGCTTCATTTTAGCAGCCAGTTTACAAGTACTTTGTACAAAGATTAGTAATTTGCTCGAACCCAAGAGTATATATGTAAGTAATTAAAATTGATAATGATGTGGGGAACCTGAGTGAGGCTATATTCCTACCGCATCGAGAAGTTCTGAATGTTGGGATACTGAAACTAGTGAATTAGCAACGATGGCACCACTTGCAGCAACTGCAGGGACACCAATACCCGGGAAAGTGGAATCCCCACAACAGAAAAGTTGGGTAACTGGGGTTGAGTGTCCTGGAAAGGTACCTTTCCCCGCTTTTATAGCTGGACCGTAAGTTCCTCTGTTCCGCCGAAGAAACCTTTGGTGTGTTAATGGTGTACCGATTAACTTCACTTCACATTTATCACGAATAAAACCTGGACCAAGCACACGCTCTACAGCCTTGAACATTACCTATAATTGCACATGAAAATGTCATGTTAATAGAAGCGGCAAAATATAGTGTATTAAAACATTAAAGCAAGTGGTATAATCAAGAATATCAAGAGGAATTTCAAGAAATAAGATGGCAGTAGAACACCATGCATGTAAGAATGACAAAATAAGCACAACCCGAACAATTATGAACCAAAAGCTATAACAAGAGAGGAGATTTTCTTGATATTATAACCAATAAAGTATAAATCCATCAGTAAAAAAGATAAAGATGGCTGTACCAGTGAATTCAAATAAGTAAGTAGTTTTAAGAGACCTAGCATAATCATCCTGAAACTCAGAAGAAGCTATAAAACGAGTGATCCAAAAGTTGGAAGAAATCAATAGTTTACCTCACTTCTTTCCTCCTTAAGTTTCTTGTACTCACTACTTTTGCGATCGAGACCTTCCCAGATCTCAAAAGGCTCTGTTCCTGGTGTGTAAGCATGAAGAACATGTTTCCCAGCTGGTGCGAGCTCAGGGCTTAATACACTAGGTACTGATATTAGAACAACATTCTGATCAGCATCAACTCCTCTTTCCCAATCATTGACAACTATGTGATGGATTCCCAGGTCTTCACGTATACCCTATTCATAAGAACATTCTCAAAACTTGGAGCATTAAAGCGATAACTTAAAAGTATCAAATCGTGCAATATGAAAATTCCTTGACAGTAAAAAATAGGAAAGTGCAGAACTTTTGTGGAAAATTCTGAAAATACCAAGAAACTCACCTCAGCATCAAAACCCAAATGCAGGTGCATAAATGATTCACATTGCGGAGTCTTTTCTATCCTCTCTTGGTATGCTTTTGGAACAACTTCTTTTGGCAGCAGACTCAATGTGTCCCACATAGATGCATTGCTGATGACAGCCTTTTTAGCACGAACAAACTGGATAAAAACATAATTCCTTTTCTTGTCAAATTTGAAATTGTCTAAGGATCCTTAAGAATTTCATAATGCATAAAAAATTTACTCACTTGTCCGCCTCTTAGCTTTACTCCTATAGCACGTCCATCTTCAACGACAATATTGTCCACATGACTTTTAAGAGACAGACGACCATTAAACTTTTGTAGACCTCTGACAAGAGCATCCACAACAGCTCCACTTCCGTGAAGAGGATAGTCTAAAGAGCATCCTGGTTTATACCATTCTGAGAACATGTATATCTGTAACAAAATAGGCATAAATGTGTCACTCTTTACAGCAGAACCAAGTTCAGATTATTGCATCACTGAGTGTCATGCACATAGGAGCGAATAAGGGAGATGGATACACAACCACACTCTGTGATGTGATGGATTTTACTGATGTAGCATTATAGTAAGATAAGTTGTCAAGTTTGAAGTTTTCTCATTACATGTAGAGAAGAAGAGCACAAATTCAAAGAAAAAAATTGATATGACATCATAGTCATACTCTCCTTACTAAGAAAATGTTGTTCCCCCAACCAATTCTTACACCACAAAGTTGATAATCACTCAGATAAATGTATTTCCTGAGCCTAAAACTTGGGATTCAGGACTCGAGTAAATCTGTCTCTGGGTACTGGCCCTTCAGGCAGAATAGCTTACTGCATTGCTGAAGCATGACAAATCTTTGCTAAATAGCTGGCACATAGTGCCCACTACAGTTCCTTTTAAACATAAAACAGGAATGAATGTCTCGTAACAGTATTACATGCCAAAATCATATTGTGGTCAATTAACAAGTAAACAGTCAACATGTACTTGAATGCTTGCTACAAGTGTTTACCAGCTCTGCTGAAAGTATGCCATCAGATTTGACACCAGCAAGTAAAAAAGCCAGAAGATCCACCCAGTTTCGTATAAAAGGATCTTTCAGCTCCAAGGAGTCAACTATCTCCGAGAATGGTCTGAGGAGCTTTGTCGCACCCATGGCGCCCTTAGGGCCCATTTGAGCAAAAGATTTCAAGAGAGTCGACGCATACCTAGCACCAGCAGTTGAGAGAACACCCAAGTCACCTCGAATGGATAGAGGAGGAATGGCCATTGCAGCTGCAGATAAAGGAAGTATTGCATCCTGTAATAAACAAAGACTTCATATATATTCCTCAAAGAGAATCTAATTATGGGAACTATTAAGGATTTTAGAGACCAATTGCAATTTTCAACACAAATATTGCAACAACTGTATAAGCAAGTGAAGATATGGAAAAAGAAAGATGATACTCACAAGAAGTTTTTTCCATTCTCGCACGGCATCTGGACCAGCATACAGCTGCAGATCCTGAAAATATTATACAAACAAATATCACAAATCTTCCTTGTGCCTAGCTCAGAATTACATATACTAGCAGAGGATCCCTCAAGCTACTTTTAGTGACACTGATTTTCACAGTTAGGCATTCATACAAAGACCAAACCAGGACACCAGATAGTCATGTTCCCAATTTGATTAAACAGCTTGTTAATATAATCATCCAATTGGTCTTAATGCTATTTTCTTCTACCGATAATTCAAAATGCTTCCTCAATATGTCATATGAAGAACAATTGTAAGCCAATATTGAAGTGTACGGGATCAGTACGTGAGGGGGAAAACATAAATATGAGAATTTAATGGCTGTGAAAGTTTACCTTCAAAAATTCTGTTGGGCCAATGCGAGACAAGAATTCAGCTTCGGGTATGTATACCATCCACGAATCATAACTTACACAAGGAAGTGATTCACCCAATGCATCTAGGACCTGCCACATATTCAATTACCTCATAAAGTCACTATTAGGTAGTTAGGTACACAAAGTTTCTCTGTATCACACTGCTTGACCCATTTAAGAAATTGAAAACTCGGTGTTAAGAAACATAATTTACTTGAGCAAGAGGATTAGCCTGAAGACCCCTTGATTGAAAGCCAGAGAACAACGACGGACCAGAGTCGAACTTATAGCCTTTTATCTCAAATGAATGAGCTGCACCTCCTGGTAAATCATGGCTCTCCAATACCAAAACATCCTGACCATACCTAGCAAGAAGTGAACCACAACACAAACCACCAATCCCACTTCCTATAACCACGTAATCAGCCTCGGGTTTACCTGCACATCATCCTGCAGCGACATTATAACTTTTCTACAATGACTAGCAATACATTCTACTACACAGTTTCCCAATTAGCTATACAAAAAGAAAAGAACATTAAAATTGAAGCTCAACAAAAGTATAAAAACACTAGAGAATAGTACTCTACCACATCAATTTCACATTTTAATTTCTGAAACATTACGAGAAGACTAAACCTTACACACAAATCACGAAAGATTCAATTTTTAAGCAGCTGAAATGTACAAGAAAGTAAATTCAGAAGTAAGTGGCAAAAGGGGTACCTGAGAAAGTCTGCTTCTGAGAGGAATAGCCATTGGAGGAAGGTTCTGAAGCAGACCCATTCTTGTAATTTCGCACTGAAAATGCAGGGTTTCTGGAAGGATTACTACGAAATTGGCGAAATTGAAGGCAACCAAGATGACTACTACTCATACTTAACGCCATTACTGAAGGATAACACAATTATGAGAGGTTTATTGAATTTTTTTTTAATTTTGTATTTCATATTGGACGATGATTTTTGGTGGGAAATGGAAGAAGATGAGATGACGTGGGGACTGTTAAACGCCATAGCAAATTTGTGGTGTACTTTCTGTCACTGAAAAAGTGATATTCAAATTGCCTACTCGTCCTCTGTGTATTCACTAGTTTTACATTTGGTGTATAGTGTTTAGTGTTATTATGCAAGCCGAGGTTAACCTCGGTTCAGTTCGATAAACTATTTCGAGCTGAATTAATACTCATTTTATTATCGAGTCGAGCTCGACTCGGTTCGATAAGGCTTGTTAAGAGTACTTATTTAAATAAATTATAATTTTTATATATATTTTTATTTATAAAGTTCGGTAAAATTCGTAAAAGTTCATATTTTTCAGGTCGAGCTCGGATATTAAAATACTCGATTTATTTATTTATTTAGAGTTTATGGTGTATACAGTATACACAATGGCGAAAGTACAATGGTATCAGTGTGGGCAATTGTCCATACTCAACATTTCCTTTCTCATATACATATATAATTATTTCACCACTTCCTCACTCATAAATTTATTTTTACCCCCTCACCAATTTATATTATATCAATATTATATATTAAAAACTATTTTAGTATATTTTTTCATATAATAAATTATTTATCCATCCCGACTAATTTCATGCATTACGATTGACGCACAATTTTTAGGTGTAAAATTAAAATAAATGACAAAATTTATTTTAAGTTTGTACTTTAATGTGTAAAATATGTAATTTAAATGTGAAACTAACATTTTAGTTATTTATTATATGTGAAATTATGTGTGAAAGTATGTGGGATGAAAGTATAAATTAATGGATTTTTTTTTTCTAAATTGTATATACTTGTCTTGATCCACATTTCGGAACAAGAAGTTTAGTTAATGATATAAAAAACATAAACAAATAACCTTATTGATTGTTAAAATTATACATGTGCTCACTGTTCATATGCATATATATAGATTAATATACATTATAACATGTCAACGTTTAATATTTTATTAAGTTGTAAAAAAAGTTCAAATTTTTTATTTGTATAATACTGTACATCAATAATAATCTGAAATTTATCTAGTAAGGTATTTGGTTTAGTGACTGCAAACAAAAATAAATACACTAATATTTCTCACTAATAGAATGTAAATTTTAAACTGAAGAATGATATTTTTTTATCCCCTCTAAATAATTTTACTGGCCTCACCTCGGAGTATTCATGATATTATCAGTAGCGTTTCATATTTACATAAATATCAAACACTACTTGCACACATTGAGTATGATTGTTCAAATTGTGTATTGGTTTCTTTTTAATTTATTATGCAATGTACTCGTCTCTTAAATTAAATGAAATAGACGATTATGTTTATAACATTAAGGTTAATATCTAAAATACATTCATGTTCATTCAAAGTGAGTTGGTATCATACCGGATATCAATAAATTCTAAAATACACATGATAATCCTCAAACCTCATCATCTTAGCAGTTAATTTTCACTTTTCTTTTAGAAGTGTTCTTGGAGACATATACTACAATCCTAAATTCCTAATGGTAAGATTACCCTGCCTTCGAGTCTTCCATGATAGTATCATTTTGCGTTGAAAACAAAATGAATATCTTGTGTGGATGAGAGTAATAATAGTTGAGTATTGTGCAAATTATTTCTTGATGGTCAATTACGAACGAGTCTATACAATGACCTTGTTGTCCCATGTGCATCAAGCTTATTCTTAAAGCATGTAATAAGATAGAAAAATGGAAGAATTTGGACATTGAGTAAGATACTGCGTACATGTCAGCCGGTGACTTTGTGCTAATTCTCGGCCTTCCTATAAAACAAATCAATGACGGCACGTCTGTTATCATCATGCTACCAGTAACGATACCAACTAATTATAGAATGTGAAAATAATAATTAATAGAAAAACGACATCACTACTGACCGGTCGAGCCTCGACCCTTTAGGCCGACGTGGTTATCATGAACAACTTCTCGGGTGATATGCTGACCCCACTGTACCAACACATGTCCTTTCCCATACACTTTATCCTCACTTATACACAAACCGAGAGACTTCCCAATTGATCATCCGTCATAGGATTGCTCCAGAGCAAACACACTTAATTCTGAAGCTCTTCCAGGTAGATTCTCAAAAAGAAAGGTGCATCTTATTTATATAAGTAGCATTTTCAATCATTTTCAATTTTTTAGATCTGCTTTAAAATTCTAAAGTACTACAAAAGTTTTTTTTAATATCGAATAATGAAAAGTGTCACTAATTAACATGTCGTAAAAATAGAAAACGCAATAAAACCCGCTCTAGTTATATTTACATTATGTACACTTTTAGTTGGTCATTTACAATATCGATTTATTATATAGTTCGATTCCCAAAAGAAAAGATAAACATAGAAGACCAAGAAGCATGAAGTCGATCGCATCAAGTTGACTTTTACTAATCATATTAGATGTAACATTCCGCTAAGTACTTAAGTAGTACCTGGCTACCTACTCTTCATTAACAGATTACAATCATTTCTGCATGATTTCCTAACATGCAAAATATCTTTTTCCAAGTAAATCACAACTAATTTACCCCTTAAATATATAGAGAAAATATTAATTACGTTAGTAGCGTATGAACAATTGTATTTATATCAGAAAAGATTGTAATTGGTAAGCAATTTTCGTAATATAATTGTTCAATATATACTATAAAAAAGTTGAAATAAACTAATACCATTCGGATTAATTCTTTAATAGTCGAGTTAGTACGACCTTATAATTTCTCATTTTGAATCTGTTTAAAAGTTAAAACCACAACAGTTATATGAAAAGTATATAGACTTCTGTTTTTTTTAAATATCATTCATTTTCTAAGGTGTCATTTTATTGACATTTTTATCAATAAAAACTGCTATGTACATACAGTGGTGTCATTATCTGTAAATTACATCATAAGTGGAAAATTTATAAAAAAGCTTATTGGTGGGAGTCTAATTTAAAACACATAAGCATATTTGGTAATTGATATATATAACTAGTACTATAATAATTGGAAGTCTATGATGATTAATCATTCTCTCTGACTAGTTCTTTTTTAAGTTTATGACCAGTTAATTTGTCTATAAATACCTGTAGGGGCTCGACCATAGCATACATTCTAATCATTACTGACACACAGAAGAGAAAAACGTTACTTTTTATTTTCCATAGTTTTTTGGGCAAAGAATGGCGAACATCAATAA
Source organism: Plantago elongata (assembly GCA_036897095.1). Classification (NCBI taxonomy): domain Eukaryota; kingdom Viridiplantae; phylum Streptophyta; class Magnoliopsida; order Lamiales; family Plantaginaceae; genus Plantago; species Plantago elongata. Next base: position 12,155 of record JAYMSP010003647.1, read on the forward strand.
ACTGCTAGGAGTAGTACTTGTATGTTTCATGATCAATGCCAAAAATGGTGAGAGCTATGGAACAATCGGGTTCGACGTCCATCATAGATACTCTGACATGGTGAAGAATTTCTTGGATCCGGAAGGGTTGCCGGAAAAAGGCACGTTGGACTATTACAATGCCATGGCACACCGAGACCACCTCTTCAAGGCACGTCGCCTGGCTGGTGGCAACGATGGCAGTGGAACTCCGTCGAACGCTTCCATCGTCACTTTCTTTGGGGGCAATGACACTTTCCAACTTAGTCGTCTCGGATTGTAAGTCGTTCTTTTCATCAAGTAAGGTTTATTGCAAGTAGTGTAAGATATATCATCATGACTTGCATAGCAATTGAGTTTTGGTTCAAAGTCCACTCTCTATATTTTTGTTATTTCATTGTTTTTTTAATAGTTTTCTCTTGAATTTGTGCATGGAAATGCACAAGATATGCGCTGCACGTAATAAATATGTCATAGTGTCATACTATATGATTTGATAACATGTTAATTACTAATTAGTCATTTCTCATGAAATATATGCAGCTTGCACTATTCAGTTGTGACGGTTGGTACGCCTCCATTACCATTTCTTGTGGCACTTGACACTGGCAGCGACCTCTTCTGGCTGCCCTGTGATTGTACAAGCTGTGCTCGCAGAGTTAACCTCTCCTCCACCGGCACGGTATTATACCTGATTCCCTTGAATATGCAAGGAAATATGAATGGTTGAATTTGCAAATCATGTAATTCTCTTGTTATACATAGTAACATTTATTTATTGCTAATAATAATAATAACGTCGCTATTGATTTCAAACTTTGATGAAACAGCCAATCGAGTTAAACATGTACAGCCCTAGCAATTCATCAACTAGTTCACCAGTTCCATGCAACAGCACAATGTGTGGACCATCAAGAGGATGTGCAGTAAGGCGAAACGCCTGTGCTTATCAGGAGGTTTACCTATCCGCCAACACCTCATCCACGGGGATATTGGTAGATGATGTCATACAAATGGGTACAGAGGATACCCCACAAAGTTTGATCAGCGCGCCTATTACACTAGGGTGAGTGCAATACTTTGTGTCATTTGGCTAGGGAATTCATATAGACATAGCAATTTTTGTTTACCACATCGTCACAAAGCATCACATTGATACAATTTTGTCCTGCCTTTAATAAAAAATCTATGTGTGTACCAATTCGATATAAATTCATCTGCTCTCGGGCTTTTGAATGTAGATGTGGGATAATTCAAACCGGTTCTTTCTTGAGAAGTGGTGGTATCAATGGTTTGCTAGGACTTGGTATGGACAGTATATCTGTCCCTAGCATTTTAGCTAGCAAGGGACTGGTTGGGGCAAATTCTTTGGCCATGTGTTTTGGACCTGATGGATTTGGAAGAATTGAGTTTGGTTATACTGGAAGCCCAGACCATAGATCCACTCCATTCAACCTTGAATCATTACAGTAAGTCTCTTGATTATATACATTTACAGTGGATACTAATTGCTATGCAATATACGTTAATAAGTCTCTTGAGTTCAAATTCTCATTTTCAAACTCCTCTTCCAGCCCAACTTACAATGTCTCAGTCACACAAGTATCCGTCGGGACAAATGTGACTGATGCAGCTTTCACTGCGGTATTTGACTCGGGAACTTCATTCGCGTTCCTGAATGATCCAGTTTACTCTATGATCGGAGATGCTGTAAGTTTTAATTACAGAAGTGATATAGAGTTGTAGACAAAGTAGTTTATCAACTGCCAAGTAAAAGTGTACTAATTTCATTTTATGTGACATACACTTTTTACATTGCCGTTAGAACAATGGCCCTGTTTATATCAATTCCCTTCGATTGCATCACTTCTGCTATTTTTTCACCATTTTGGTCGTGAATAACTAACAATTGTTTGTTTCATTTTGCAGTTTGATTCTCAGGTTACTGAGCCACGTTATACAGAAACCGATCTCATTTTAGACTATTGCTATTCCCTTAGGTAATAATAGATGAATGCATGATGTTCTTATGGTTTTGCATTCTATCTGTTTGTGTTTTTGCCTCAAATTTCAATGAATCTTTATGTTCGTCTAATTGCAGTGCGAATCAAAGGCCTTCTTATGTTCCTCATTTGAACTTGACTATGGGAGGTGGAGATATTTTTTATGTTACTGATCCAATAGTTGTGATTCCTCGAACGGTGAGACACAGTTCGGTTCAATATCTACAACGTTAATTGCACGATGCTACATGAGAGTGTACCAGTAATTACCCCTAGTATCTAAAAGGGACCTTTTATGACTAACTCAAAGTGTATATACAACTCGGATTGCATCTGAGATTACACGAATCGGAATTTGCTTGAATTCTGATGAACACATGTATGTTGGTTTTGCAGGATGGAGGATTGGCATACTGTTTGGGTATGATTAGAAGTGAGGATATCAACATCATTGGACGTGAGTATCTCCCTGACTAGCTTGCATCTTGTTTTGTCTTCACCACTGATGTTAATTGTTGATTATTTCACAGAGAATTTCATGACTGGTTACCGCATAGTATTTGATCGTGATGACATGGTTTTGCGATGGAAAGAATCTGACTGTAAGTTGTGCTTTCTTGTTCTTGACTGACCTGCAGCTTATCTATTCGTATTTGGAACATCAGTTTGATCTGGAGTATACTTTTTATGCATCTTCAGGCACAGATTTGATCATCTCCACGGAGACTCCGCACCGAAGCAACTCTTCTGCTCCACCTCCCTTTACGTTTCCAGGAGTCAACAGGAACAGAACTTTAACTCCTCCTTCACCTCCACCATCATCGACTAATGCCCTCTCCAGAAACAATGCAGGAAGCTTGAGTTCCACACCGACACTTATCTTAATGGCCATTATTTCTGTAAGCTTCCATCACTTCATGGTTCTTTGAACATGAGAGTTTAGCAGCATGTCTGATGCAATTCTGAGTGAAATAATTTGAATTTCTCCACGAGGAGTTTGCTAGGTTATTTTGTTAGTTTACATTAAAAAAATCAGTGTGAATATTCATGTACAGAAAGTTGTGTGTATATGAATTTTACCCTTTGACTATCAAGTTTAACTCGTTTATTTGCACTGCTGCTCTCGTATATTCTTCATTACTAAAGAGCGAATGAGTTGATGAACGACGTATAACAAACGGAAAGTGACTTTCCCCTGTTTCCATTCATCTAGATACCCATGTTAATCCATGAGATTTTTCTGGGAATGAATTGAATCTCCATGGATCAATATACTTGAGTTCTCCTATATAACACCTACAAAATCTTAATTAAGGGCAAAATGGTTTGTTCAAGTCATCCCTATGGCTTGGGACAACAAAGTGCCTTAACCTCCCCTCTTGTCTTTTCATGTAACCTTCACAGAGGAATTCCTTTGAGAACTTATCTTCAACCTCTCTGTTCACATCATGCACAAAAACGTCAGTCTCACTACCTTCTTTACGGTTCCTTGCCATCATACCAACCGTATATATGGCTGTCATTCTACCTGGGGCATTCTCGTAGTAGCCCGTAGGTGCATCCACCATGATCAGATCCCACTCTATCTCATAAACTTCACTAGGCAGCCCCTTTAAAGCTAGCTGACACATGGAATATTGAGGATCTGAAATTGCAGTGCATTCAGTTCCTTTACCTACTTGCATCAAGTCATTTGCTTGATTCACCTTGCTTTCATACGTCACGTGGTGTGATTCTAGCATTGGGAACTTCCTCTTGATTTGCCTGATCCAGGCCTCGTCCTCTTCCAAGAAGAGTGTTCGTCCTCCATGGTTGAGTGCATGCCACATGAGGCTATCTTGGCCTAGACCAAATATAAGGAAGTTGCAAGGGGATTTCTTGTCTAGGATTCTTGAAGTGACTGACATTTCTTTGAGAGTTTGTTGTGGAGTGATTGCTGAGGTTGAGTAGTGGATCAGAGTCTGGGCTAGGAATGTTGGGAGTTTAGTGCAAGTCGATGAGCAATTTGCGGTTTCCACATCTGCTATAGAAGTTTTCAGGGAGGATTTCCTCTCTGAGGCAGTATTGAAAGGTCGGGTTGAGTTTGAAGATGACAAACTTGATCTCAAGATAAAGAGAAGGAAGAAAGATACGATCACTGCGATGACAAGAAGCTTGAGGTTGAGCTGGTTACGTGTTTTCGTTCTCATCTTTAGAGAGGAAATAAAAATTGAAATATCAGCAACTTCTGGTATGTGGGGAGAAATGATGAAGAGTAGTATAAGAGTTGGGCTTATAAGTTGATGGGTCTGTGTTTGTGTTGATGATGACATGAGAACTGAAAAAAGTTGAGATGAAGCAATATGATTTTGCAGGTGAGAATCCAAACAATTTGGTGAGGAATCAGAAGTGATATACTAACATCCTCAGCTTAAGAGGCAAGTTACATACTTCCTAATTGAGGTCAGGTTTTTTGTCCTTGTTACCATCAAAATGAACAAGCCATGCCCAGAGTCCATTGATTCAAAACATACAACAGATTGCAGAATATGACATAACATCTTCAAAAAAAGCATAAATCAAATGCCAACAACCCCACCTGGAGTAAGGTAACAAACAACAAGCCAAAATGTTTCAACTCAAATGACAGTATTATTCATGCATATAATAAGTTAAGGAAAGATGACATAACATCTCCAGAAACAGCATATATCAAAATGTCATCAACCCCATCAAGACCTGGAGGTAACATATAACAAAGTACCAATTTGAAATGTCTTAGCATAAAGTAAATGCAAATTTTGTGAAACTTGCGCTGTTTGGAAGTCAATGGTGTCTCCGGACGCTTTGAAAGCTGATGAATGTGCCCTTAAAGGCCGGGTAAACACCCACCTAACAATCAGGATGGACCAGCACTACCCCTCCTATCTGCTCGGCGGAAAAAGCTTGGAGCATATACTCGCTGAACTCCAGGAAACCAGGCCATGCCAATTCGAGAATTTTTCTTCTCTTCAATATTACAGCTGAACAGATACCTACCTGGTGAACTCAAAAGTATCTCTCCATCTTTAAATTTTGCAATAGGCTACCAGCATCCATACTCCTTATACAAACTCAAACCTAGTGGCATCGAACTATTCAATACTATAAGTTTGGTCCAAGACTCCGCAATTGCATACTTTTCCATGGTCCATAGAGTGATCTTTGATTCATTAGATAAATCAACCAGACCAAACCGGCCATCAAATATGGGCGTGTGTCTCTAGATTCAGAAATTTCTAGTACTTCGGCAATGTTCGATATGTAGGAAAACTTAAAAGACGCTTGAAATGAGAATTTTTAGAATAGCAATCAGAGAAATCAGGTTTGGAGATAAGCTTGTACCATGTCGTGCAAACACATGTAGAACGCATGATATCCTTCATTGGAATTCTGAAAAAGATTTCATGCACAATACATTCAGGGAGCTCCAAAATGTAACAAAGGCCACTTACCCCGTCTCCGGTTGATTTTGGAACTTTGACAGCTCCATTTGTCCTACTACCGATCTCCATGATTTGGTATTCAAGGAGCAACCACCATTGATGTCGGGCTGATTAAGAACACTTCCAATTTCTATCCAAGACTTGCCCTATTAGGTGTGATTTGGGATTCTCCATTCCATTTTTCATCAATGACACCCCCTATTTATGGGGATGCCTATTCCGCGTGATTTAGTATAATCTGCTCCACTTTGCGTCAATAGTAAGCTCTATTCAACATTTGGATAGGGATGCAGTGAAAATTAAATAAAACAAACATTACGAGTAATGCTGTGGGTGCTACTTGAATTTGGCAAGAGCAACTCTATGAAATAACTTTGACATAGAAATCAGAAGAAAAGAATGTTGAGCAAATACAGTGCCCTTACAGAGGATAGAGATGAAAGATGCATCCTAATTTTTAGCAGTGTTTACTGCAAGCAACGATATGCAGGGCAGGAGGGGAGATGGCTATTGCTCACGGTGTCAAGTAAATACTATGATACTTAAATATACATATTGATCACATTCAGTTTGATTTATTATATAAAATATTATATTTATTTAATATTATATTTATTGAATTAATTATCTAATTATTTGAATTATTTTATAAGATATTTTCATGAATTTTATATTGTATGTGATAAATTAAGTGACTAAACATAAATTCTAAAATCGCCCCAATCAATGATCATTTAAATATGAGATATGAATGATTGATAATTAGATTGACATGTAGTCTGCATCATATTCTTTAAGAATGTACTAGTTCTCACGACTACGAATAACTTGGTTATTCATGATGGACACATGGGCACTTTAGAGGGTGTTAGTATACCCAATCGAGAAACCATTTTATAGATTCTATTTAGGTGTCTATGGAAGTATCGGTGTGTAGGGTGATGAAGTAGTACTTTGCATTGAAGTCAATACTTACTACATATGCGGAGTGATGTGCTTTGACCATGAACATGCTTGCACTTCTAGATAGGGGTAGATACGGCATGTGTTGGGTATATCACGAAGCATATGTGAGTAGTAGTTGAGCCAAGATAGAATTCATTCTCCATAATAGACTTTGGAGAGAATACTTTAGTTCTCATAATCAGTGTGATCGTTAGTCATTCGCCAATTCAAAATGGTGTTTGAATATGATCATAGATCAACTTATAAAAATGAGAGAAATGAATAAGTTATTGGAACAAACACATTATCAAGTTCTAGACTTATTCGAGTATTCGTGAATGAAATGATCGTATCATCACGAGCCCTACATTACAGGTGGTTTGTATATCCTTTCAAACGTTCCTTGTATATTAATAATGTCTGGTAAAATG